>JASANE010002531.1:0-58591 GCA_030248225.1 Trileptium ribeirensis | reverse complement strand
TAATTCTTGACAGGTAATTAATCATTTTTGACAGGTCATTAATCATTTTTGACAGGTCACGTGACCCAGGGCAAATATTTCTCCCAAAAATTCGACAGGTCATTAATCATCTGTGCCAGAACAACCATTTCTCCTACTACTATTAGGCATCGTTGGATTAACCGAGTGATACAACACCATGTCAAAGGGGTCGGTCCGGTCCGGATCTTTGTGGGTACCAACCAGACCAAGGTAAAACAATTCAGGCTTCTCTTATTCCGATTCACTCTGTCGTATTAACGTGAAACAAACAGAGGACTCTATTTGGACAACAGTGACCCTATTTCGATAATATATTGTCATCTAAGTAGTATATATATAATACCAAGAGTGCATTAGGTAAGAGTATGACACTTCCTTGCACTCGAATCTAAACCCGTGTTTGATGACGCAGGCGCAGCTCGGACTCCCAGTTTCTGGGGGTGGGGTAGTTCGGACCTCTCCAATTTCTGGAGTGGGGGTTGGTTGTACCAGTAGCTGCATATAAGCCGACCCCCCATAAATTGGCGGTCCATGCATCTTGGCCCCCCTCCGTCCCAAAAAATAAACTGGGGAGGTCAGGCCGAAAACGCCCTCGTCATCAAACACGGGTTTACATGTGAGTGCATTAAACTGCCATACTCTTCCCTAATGAACTCTTGATAATACTAGCTGATGGAAAACTAAGGAAGAATAGGAATGTCTTCCCCCAGGTTTAACCTGCTGAATATGGTTTTGGTTACGCAACATTGGTCAACGTAACAGGCAGTTTTAGTGTAGTCACCAGTGACAGCTCAATATTGTTGTATTTAAATGCCAGACGATATTCGTAGTTTCATTATAAACTGTAAGCCCCCCGAACCCCCCGCTCCAAGTTGTTGTTTTTTCTAACGTTATAACGTCCTGCCCCTAAAGGTGACATGGGCCAATATTTCAATAAAGTTGCCGAAAACCATTGGCAAAGCTTATTGTTGGGCCTTGATCTTAGTGTATCATGAAAACAATCTTGTTCCATGAAAAGAAAAATTTAAAAGGAATTATGTGTAACCGTTAAATTATTGCTTCATTTATTCAATATTTTCCAAAAGACTGGACCGGTCAATACCGCTACGGTCCAGACCAGGTCATTTGCTTTTATACCGTTTATTTAAGTAATATCACTCACTAAATTTGGCAAAAAATGCAATCTCCAACCCTGTAATTCCTAGACTAAAAATCAGCGTTGCCGCATTCGTATTACTATATTTTTGTGTAGCCAAGGGCCGGTGCTACGGTCGAATCGATTGTTAGAACACACCATCAAACGAACAAAAGAAAATGTTTGGGCTTTTAAACAGGAAAACTGTTTGAAAAACTGTTTTAAAAGATATGTGAATGCGTAAACCCCGTGCATTACGGGGTACACTAACTCCAAAGCGAACCTATACCAGGGCTTGAGTTAGTTTTTTGTTTCGGTATCCGATAAAGCTGAAATTGTTCTAGCTATGCATTATAGACAGCAGTTCGCATGGTGGAGCTTCCAAATATTGTCTGAATACTATGAGCCGTCACAATTTTTGAGAACAGCTTGTAGAAAATATTGTACAGGGAGCACAAAATTCTGCGTACTGTTTTATTGTAACCAAAATAAATTTGCATTAGCAACATATAAAGGACCTAGATAGAACCTCAGCTCACAGCGGCAATTTCGGATGCATTAAGATATCCAATTATTATTCCCCTACATGAAAGCATCGGAAACTTCAGGTAAATGTGAAAAATAAATAAATATGAAGTTTCAAATATTTGGAGTGGAGTTGCATCGATATGTAGAACACTCATTTCGCCGACTTTATCGTTCAATACCTGAACGCCACCTGATTTTGTTTGGCGGGGGGTTGTTCCATGTTCAGTAGTCATTCTGATGAGCTGTCCTAATTCGAGTAAAATGGCCTATTTCAGAAGCATTAACACTGTCATGGTAAAAATATAATACATAGCACCGCAACTGCCGCAGCCATTGGCGCTGCCCTCCCGTGCCCATATATCCGGATACGTAGGAACTATAAGAAGGCCTTCTCGTGCTCCTGGTACCACCCCCCTACCCGACCTCAGAATTTGAACATGTATGTTCTACAGACAAGAATCCTGTAGCTGTCGTTTATAGGACAATGGCGAAGCTCGGAAAGCTGCACAGAATCTTTTCCATAGTTCTAGGCTGTAGGATAACGGGGAATCTGAAGTGACACTTTTTGTTCTTACAACGTTGTCTCGTTTACCTGATGTCAACGGGACAACGTTGAAAGTCAGAAAGTTGTTTGCGGCTGTCGTTTATGGGACAATGGGGAAGGTGACATTATCTGCGATCTTATGTTTTCGTATATGATGTCTTCGAAACAATGAAGATGGAAACGCTGTGCGGAAACTTTTTTTGACGCTGCTGTCTTCTGGACAACGATTAGATCTGTAAAGCAACAGAAAGTGTATTTACAGATGTCGCTTACTGGGACAATGGGGAAGATGGGCAAATCCGCGGTACACTTCTTCTGTATATATCTATGGAGCTATGAAGGCGGAAAAGCTCTGGGCAAACTATTTTCGCGCCTGCAGTTTATGAAACACCGGGGAACTAGTTTCCTTATCTACTTTGGGACAACCGGAAGCGGCTTAAACACTTTTTCGTAGCTGTAGTTTAAGGAAGAACGGGGAACGCGGCGAAACCTGTGTTCTTTTGCGCTATCTATGGAACAACAAGGAAGCTGTGGAGAAATATTTTTCGTAGCATCTGTTTATAAGAAATGGAGAATGTGAAGACACCTGTTTCGGAGATGCTGTTTACCGACAACTTTGCAGGTTGAAAAGCTACGGACAACTCTCTTGCAACTGTGGTTTATGGGAAAAGTGGGAAAGCTGCAGAAAATCTTTATTTCACGTAGATATGGACTATAGAACGACGGGGAATCTGAAGGGAAATTTTTTCCTAGTTTATGTCCACGGGGCAACGTTGCTTTTATAAGCTGCGGGAAAGTGTTTTGCAGCTATCGGTTAGGGAAATGTGAAGATTGGTGGGAGAACTGCGGGAAACATGTTTTCCCATATGATGTCTACGGGACAACGGGATAGGTGAAAAAAACATGGGTAAACGTTTTTCGTAGCTGCTAGATACGAGACAACGCTGCAGGACAGGAAAGGTACGGAATGTATTTCGTATCTGTTATTTGGACACTCAAGAAGGTGAGAAAATCTGCATGAAACTTTTTGTGTGGTATATGCCAGACATTGGAAAAGGCGGGAAAGCTACGGGGAAACTTTTTCGTAGCTACAGTCTATGGGACAACACGGAAGAGGGAATGTGGGGTAAACTGATTATTTATCAGCGTTCTGTAGGAAATGGGGAAGGTGTGAGGAAACCTCTCTCCTAGCAACAGAATATAGAACAATGGGAAGATTGGAAAATCTATGGAAACTGGCAGAAAAAAGTCATTCACGCCGAAGATTGCGTTCATAAGTTACGTTAATACGTAACAACGGTACGCGGCTGCACGGCGCAAGTTCATGACACCATGCCCATATGACCCGGCTATCATAAACCCAAGGGTGGGTCAAAATTCCCGCAAATTTAATAATTTTGCAATTTTGTGCGGTCAGACATAAGAAGCTATGGCGTTCAGCAAGTCGTAGGCGCGCTTCACTAGGGGTGTTACGCCCCCCCTGTTACTAAATATAACAAATATTATGAAATGTAATATTAACCGTCACAGTCTTCGAGACGAGAGATATCTGGATGCAGTTGGGTAGACAACGGTCACGCCACAGTAACGATATCGGTTCAGCCGCAATTAGACACTTGAGATGTTTGGATGTAGTTGCTGCTGTAAGGTATGGAATAGTGGTAATGACGACAACTCTCACTCTCGGCGAGTTTAGCAGATGCAATGATTCATAAAGTCCAGTAAGATGAGAATAATCGGTGTACAGCAATTAATTACGTGTTGTTACGACGGATCAATTGAGACGAAATTAGCCTCTACCACAATACAGAGAAATCCAAAACACAGCCATGAACACCGCTCACACCTCGTCACAACGCACATCATCAAGAAGCTTTGTACAACGAAAAACAGCCCTCTCTCCTTGTCGTCAGCGAACGATTTATACGTACAACACCGTAACGATAAACATACACAGCTACTCCATGTCAGACGTTACCAATAGTACAAAACAAGATTACGATACAAGAGTCAGAGAATGAATATATATAATTAATAACTAAATCATGAATATTCATGACACCCCCCGTTCGGCTACGCACGTGTATAGAATCTGGTGTGATCACTGAGGTTCCTCAGGGTCGCTGACCCTAATACCATCTTACAGGTCATAATGCTAGGTCCCGTAACTTTTAAACAATTTATTTTTGGCAAGTAAATTTCAGCCTAGATTTGTGTTTCAGGATTTTATGGGCAATTTTATTGACCATTTCGTGGACTCCTCTAGCATCATTTGCAGTTCTTTATTACATTAGCATAACCATACACGCTAGAGCTTGGAATCTTTCATCCGTAGGTCGTAAACGTGGCTCTGGTCCAGACGAACAAACGCTAAAAACATTTAACGCTTTCATAGGATATAGTAGTAAGAGACACAATGAATGTTTTTCTAGATTTTAGGTACATTCCAATGCTAGCGGTATCGAAGGCATTACAGAGTACTGACAGTAACGACATGCAATATCAAAGCGGCAAAACAACAATAGACCTACATGGCTTGGTATGTCATCTTGACATCATGATTAGGTACCACAAGGTATTTCCAAGGGTTAGGTCCGAGGAGGGATAGAGAGTATGTCACCAAAGAAATATTTTTGTGACCTCCAATTTCGGTGAGAAAAGAAAAAAAGTTGAGCTATGATTCACAAAACTTGACCTGATGGGCTTCGAAATTCACGAATGACACTTTAGAGTAAAATTTGTTCATGAAATTTGTTCTAATACACTGAATATACCGAAGTTAGACAAACAACCTGGGACCAGCCGACAAGTTTATTTAATACAAAACAAGTTTACACGCACATTTATGTAACAGCCCGAGTTTTTGTCAAATCCTAAATATTCAAAATTAGGCCAAAATAGCCTCAAAATTCAGCGGATAAAGGATGATCGGATACCGGTGGAGCGTGATACAGGGATTTATTGATGTATTATTGATAATCGCGTTGAATAAAATAAAATATTGTATTGTGTGTTATAAATGTACAATCCCGCTCCACCAGCCCGAGGTGCGCGGGGTGATTACGCACCAAAATTGAACCAAAATCCTACTGTGGGGGTATCCGATCGATCCCCGGGTAATTACTGTTTTATAAATAACAAAACATTTGTGCAATTAATTTGTGTTGGAATGTGGGACGGATTCTTAGTCGGATCGGCCGGGGACAAGGGGAAAGACTTCGCGATTCATCACAATCGGACTTAACAAGCTTGCAAATTAGGTGTCCCAGGGCCGGTTCCGGTGCGCATCCGTGAACAATAGCACATCTACATATATATATGTTTGTTTGTTGATAAAATAATGTACATACTTTGTGCTTGTGTCCGGGTGTCAGGATGGGACGGAGTGTCGGACCAAGTCCCCTGCGACAAAAGGCAATTTGTGTTTGTTTTTCAATGGTCTGGGACCCGCAAGTTTGTCCTGACACGCCGGCGGGAGCTGATACGTATTTTGTACGGTACGGAATAAAGGGAATGTATAAAACAAGGGATAAACTTTACTTAATATGGAGAAAGTTTCATTTTCAAGGGTGTAAGAATTTTGGATTTTGGGGGTTTCTATGGATCTCAAACAAAGAGGGGGACATTGAACTATCATCAGGGACCTGTAAGGCTTTAAAATCACTCGTCCGGGTCAACCTCATCCCAACCCGTAAGTACTTATGAACCCCCAATCCAGCGTTTACACTCCCAAATTTTAAGGTCCTAAATCACCACATCTAAAACCAAAACTCCCAGATTTTTGGAGCCCTATACCTCAATCAGGTCCTATACTAACGATCCCACCGAAAACCGGCGCCATGCGCCCCAACGGACCTTCACGGAATCCCCATAACTTACTTGGGACCCAAAACTTTTCTATTTTGCACGGGGAAAAGGGCCTCTAACGGGCCTCCCAATGGAGCTACCTAAAATTTAAGGTTCTCATAAGCAGGCGACCAGCCAGGGCATGGATATGATTCCGCCCCCGGCCGCCTGCTCTATCCTGTTCCTGAAATATAAACAAAAAACGACAAAAGTTTTAATCATTTTCAGTGCCTGCAGCGCTTGTGTATGTGGGCATTGGCGAAAACCTCGCGCCGACCAGCGCGAGGTTCTGTCCTGTTTATGTGCGCTGTTGGCACGCTTCGGCCACTGACCAGCTAACATCGGCGTCGGCAATTTTTCTTTGGGCATTGTTGTTGTTGTGTTTGCCGGCAATGACTTGTAGCCGTATACATTCTTGTGGGCTCTCTGTTATATGTTAGTTGGTCGACGAATGTGTCGCGGAGAATGTTTTAATATAATCTGTTCGAGATGGCTTATGTTTTGTATATGATAAATATATATGTATGTTTATGAGAACAGGCTATGGAGAATGTTTAAATTTTCAAAATTTTAAAACTTTCGAGCCTAAGGGAAATAAAGGGGGTTAGAACTAATAGTATAAAAGGCGACTGCCCAATTCCCCGAATGGGACCAGTCGAGCTTTTTGGTTTAGGCTTTGGCGGTTGTCGCCATTTAAAAATTTTCTTTTCTCTAGGCTTTCTGTTTTCGTTTCTCTTTGCGTTTTGATGTGCCAGGGGTGCTTTCTCGCCGTGTCCCCACGGTGGAGAGCTTCCCCTAGCGTTAGCTTCTTTTCGCTTATGCTGAGGGCCGTACTTTGCGGACGTTGGAGTGTCGGAATGATGCTCCGCGCGCCTGTAAAGGCTGGACCCCGTGAAAATCCGCGCGGCCGCGCTAAAATGTTCAAAATTTACGCCTGCATACGTCTCGACTGGTTCCCCGCTCCTCGGACGGCTTTTCGTTCACAGGTCCGAGGAGTGATCAAAATTTTGACAGTGACTAGAAATTTTCTAGGTTGGTATGCTGTTTAGGATTAAGCAAAATTTACACCATTCAGGATCAAGCGAAATTTATGCTGTTTAGGCTCGTAGTTAAGGGTTATGCTTAGTCTAAGCCTAGACAAGGCTTGCAGGTGGTGACAGGAGTATTTTTGGACGAGGCTGTTTGCATCCACGGGTGACACCAGTTGTCCCCAATTATCTGAACTTGAGCGGCAGCGTCGAATCCCCATTCGTTCGCTGTTCCTTTTGCTTCTGGTTAGTATGCGATGCAAACGACTGCGGGCCAGAGTCTGATTAAAGTTTCTAGGAGGTTCATCAGCTGAGCATAGAACGAGACAGGGACTGGAGCTGGCGGGGAGCTATATTGCATTAAAATTTTGGTGGGACATGGGTTTTCTAACCGTGCAACTACGGGGAAAGCCTATGTCACCACCCTCTCCTGGAGCCCTCTGGCAGCGAGTTTTCGGAGTAGTTAGTCCGTTCGCGAGCCACTCCAGCCGCTGTTGAAATCGTGTAAAATTTTGGATCTTTGGACCGGTTTGTTTTGAAGTCAAACTACTCTGTGGAGTAAATCATCGCGGGCTGGTAGATAAACAACCTTAAATTGACAGGAAATCGTCATCGAAAAATTCTCGGGAAACTCATCAGCGTCGGAAACATTTCGTTTAGTCTATCTCAATCAAACTCTTTAGGGTATCATGTTCGAAACGGCTCAATCAAATGTTTTTTTGGAATCGTGTTTAAAAAGGGGGTTGCAAAATGTACGTCAGGGTATCTTGCAGGGTACCCGAAATAAAAATTTTATCATCTACTATATGTTGTAAATAAGTTGTCGTATGCCCCGATTGGGCGATATTCTTTCTTTTATAAAGTGTGTTGAAAATGAGCAGGAAAAGATTCAAGAGTAAAACAATTGAATCGTGTGTCACTTTATGTAGCAGTTAGGAATCTTGCATATCCACCGAAGCCAAAGTCCGAGCCCGCCAGCCCCTCCCCGCATCGCTCTACGTCCGTGTTCTCATGAAATAGCAGGAAGGCCCGCCATCGCGAAACCCTGTCTGAAAACATCGCTCCGCATAGCTTGCCGGCCGACACGTGTCAGTGATGATTAGAGGTTCACATTCAAGGGACTGGAGCCTCCGCCTCGGTGCCCTACGTTATCATAAGTAATCAAAATTTAGGGAGCATACCTCGACTAGGCCCTCGACTAGGATTTGCGCGTGCTCATAGTCTAGGCTTCAGGGCCAGTTGTACAACACTCTAAGATTAGAAACGGGACAAAGTGCATAGGGACACTCCAACGGGGAATCTCGCTAGCACCACGCTAGGACCAGAGAACGCCGCTTAGGGGATTAAGTGGATAATGAGGGAAAAGCGAGTCAGCCTTATTACCTGTGAGCAGGCTTAAGGGTTGACTCTCCCTCGGGGGGCCATCATACCGCTAGACACGTGGGCCAATATAGGGGTCAGGCCGAACACCCTGGTTAACCCGCCGGCAGCCTGCTAAGCTAAGCGGTTCCCTTAGTTCATCGCATAGATCACCAGGGAGTCGTGGAAGCCGGGGTTGTCCGGGCACCACACGCTAGAAAAATGATGGTGCAGCTGGGATCACTTAGGGCCAGAACTGGTCCTAGTACATTTATACATGATCCAATACATGACATTGCAATACATTAAATGGTACATATCAAAAAATCTCTCCTTATAAATTTAAATCCATTAGGCAAGAAAGCATCTTAGTATATCTATAAGCTTAGGTAATGCTTTAATGAATACACGGAATCGAAGCTTGTCCTGTTCGCAAACAATCCTAATGATTAACCGATTATACATGAAATATAGTCAGCTGTGACCTTGCGGGACGAGTGGCATACGTATATTTATTTTATTATCCATAGATAAAGTTGCGATCGTTGGACGGTTTGCCGGATTTCGATCATTGTCACAACCTTGCAAAGCGCGCCTAAATGGCCAAATCAGCTCTATATAAATTCGCGTTCGTGCTAGCATTCGTGGCTCACAGAATACACCAACACTTAAAGCAAAATGTTCTTGGACTCGTAAAGACTTATAAATTAATTATGTTTTTAGCCCTACCAGCATAATTTAAGCTTACAGAAATAGCGTCAGTCCCGTCTCTGAAACTGTTAGCAGGCCTAAAATATCGGCGATTCTATAAATCTTTGTGCTATACTCACACAACAAAACGTCATTTCACTCGTGAACCATAGGAATTCATTTGAGTAAGTCAAAAATTATCATCTCTAAAATAGGTTTCTGAAACAGTCCATCGCACCAGCTACGCCATTCAATTCCAGACACATTCGTTCTTTTTTCGTGCAACTTTGACACAACAAACGACAGTTACCTTCATTCTCGTTGAAAAATATCTACAGCCGTGCCTCTAACCTTAACTTTAGTTACAAATTCCTGTGCTGGGCACGGGGCGGGTAGCCTAACCTCCCTGAATGCCGGCGAGCTTCCATTTGGGTAGTTGGTTGGGCACTAGGGAGGTGGGCTGCGAAAGCAGATCACGTTTTTGTCGTGCAGCCTGCGCAGCGAGAAATCTACGGTGCAGTATCTGTTATCAAAACGTTAGCAAGATTAGAGTGGCTTTAAAACGCAAAGCGATAAGTACGTTGAGCCATTAAAGATTCAATAACTTACGGCCTCGCGGGCCTGAAAAACGTACTGAACCCGCGGGTAAGGGCCTTATGGCAATGGACAGCCCTTTGGTGTGCGCGGGTACCCGCGGGCTCAATAATTTCTGCACGCGCACATTTTTGCAACAACATACCACGACGGAAAAGGCCTATTATAAAGAGAGAGCAAGAAAAACGTCGGGCATGCCTGATTCTGAGCCGGTGGCCGACGGTCTTTTACTCCTGGACGGTTATGATTTTGAATCTTCACACACTGTGTGATATTGGGTCCTTGTCCAGTTCCTATGACTCCCACATCCTGTGTATATATCTTCTAACCGTATCTTCTCCATCCATGATCCCCTATTTGCTCATCAAAACAGAAAAATGCAAAACAGAAAAACTGATCTAGGCACAGTTAAAACCAAAAATTCATGTAACGCAAGATACAACTATGTAGATACACAACATGACAAGACTGTTAATAGCTCACCAAATAACAAAACACTGTTTTGTCTCTCGAGGTCTTCTCCAAAAATATGTCTGATCTTCTGTTAAAAAGATTCATCACTACTGAGTTAATATTTCGTTTATACCTGACGTTTTACTTTGTATGCTGACAAAAACACGAGTAACAGACGGGTACGGTCTTGTTACAACACGATAATATACAAATGACGTAATGTTTCAACAGTGCATGGAGGTGTGAAACTACGTAAAATATCGTCTATTTTTCTATTCATCTATTCGTCTAAAAATAAACTTAATGCATTACAAGACTGTAGCGGTAGGCCTTAGAAACAGCTTGGAAAATGTCAAATATAACAGCGCTATACCTGGTGCGAACTTGGGTAGGGTCGGCAAATAGTCTGTTAGCGGATCCAACCGTAAATGGTGGTGACTTCAAATCTTACTCCAGCCCTACTCTTCAGCTGCCCGCTATGCGCATTCAAGCACTTGTCGGTATGCTCAGATCAGCGATGAATTTAAAGCATTATTTCTGAAATAGATTGAGCGTAGAAACCGAAGGTGAACCCTTGTTGTCTTTGGAGGGATCTAGTCTAAGTCTAATAATTGGTTGCATTATGTGTCGTTTAGTTAGGTTTTGTTTTGCCATACTTTACGTCATCATATCACCTACGGTTTAAAAAATCGATAGAAAGCATCGTCGCTTTCGGGAATTTGGTGGAGACGTTATCAGCAAGACGTCCTTGTGCAATTTTTTTGCTTATTTTGTCTGACCTCCTGACCCCCTTGATGCACTCTGAAGTAGTGGAATTTCTTCAAATATTATAAGTGAAGTTTTTCGTTAATATACATTATAATAAATAATTTTTGAATCCCAAGCGCCTGGGTCGGCGAATTCCCAGCTACCGTAAAAATCGTTGGACTTTAAATAATTGAAAAATGAGAGATAAAAAGAAAAACTACGGAAACGGAATCTTCACCCGTAGCTGTTTAATAAATGCGACTATACTATTCTCCACAAAATTATAGCGCAGAAAAAAGCAAATTTTTTTGGTGCAATCGCCGTCGCAAACTTCAGCTTAGGCATAGCCAAAACTCGTAAGGAACAAATTGATGATTGTATCCTTGCCTTAATATGCTATAATGCGATATGTTTAGGTTCTATGTAGCTGTGTGTTATGAAGACTAACAAAAGAACATTCTCGAACTTTCCAGAAGTCTTACAAATATTCTGGATTCTAAAAGAAACAATAGAACATTGTAGAACGTTCCGAAAAGTCTAGAAACTACTGTTCTAATTATCATGAATGTTCTCGTATGATCCGAGACATTTATATATAATCGTGTTGCTCACTGTTAGGTCGTCTCAGTTGTTTTGTTCGTGTTTCGTTGTGTTCATGTAGTTATCGATTTTCATTCAATAACTTTATTCCGTTTGTTTTACTTCAATAAACTTCATTTGTTACGTCCCGCGTTCCCGTTTCATAAGTTAGCCGGAGATGCGACATTTATATATAATCGTGGCCCAGGCAAGGATGTGCCTCCCCTTGCTGCCAACCGACTGGCTTGCTGGGCTCTGCTATTAAGTCAATTCAATTATCAAATCGAATACCGCAAGACCAAGGATCACGCGAATGCCGATGTCCTCAGCCCCCTTCCGTCCGGGAAAGACCTCAACATCGACGGAGAGGAAAGTGAAGATGACAACGAGATGGCATGTACGCTACGGGAGATCAACAGAAACGTGACACCAGCCGATCATGGTTCATTGCCCCGAGAATTCGCCATAGACCCGGTTATCGCAACAGTGCTGAGGTTCACTCGTGAAGGATGGCCGCAGAAGAAAAGTGATGAAGGTTCCGAAATACAGCACTTTCGGCTAGTTGCTGACTCCTTAGCCATCATCAATGGATGTCTTGTTCTTGGATCAAGGGTCGTTATTCCGGCAAAAATGCGTCGACAAGTTCTGGAGCTGTTACACTTGGGACACTTTGGCATACAGCGGATGAAGAATCTTGCCCGCACATCAGTATAGTGGCCCAAAATGGACGACGATATTGAAACCACTTGCCGCCACTGTGGTACCTGTGGTGAGCACCAGAAAAAGCCAGCCAAACCGCCTATCCATCCGTGGATGCTTGCATAGAAACCGTGGAGTCGACTTCATCTAGACCACGCAGTCATCTTCATGGGCTCCAACTGGCCCGTACTTACAGATGCCTATTGGAAATATCCGTGCATTCATCCCACGCAGTCAGTTTCAACTAAAGCCACGATAGAACTTCTAGAACAGGACTTCGCTCACTTTGGATATCCACACGTTAGTTACAGACAATGCAACATCGTTCCACTCTCAAGAATTTCAAGCCTGGTGCCGGGATCATGGGATCGTCCATCTTACCGGAGCTCCATACCATCCAGCTACTAATGGATCCGCGGAACGCCTAATTCAAACATTCAAATAGACGCTCCGAAAGTCTGATCTTCGTCCAAAACAGGCGCTGCAACAATTCCTAATGCAGTTTCGCCGGACTTGTTATGAAGAGTAACAAAAGAACATTCTCGAACTTTCCAGAAGTCTTACAAATATTCTGGATTCTGAAAGAAACAATAGAACATTGTAGAACGTTCCGAAAAGTCTAGAAACTACTGTTCTAATTATCATGAATGTTCTCGTATGATCCGAGACATTTATATATAATCGTGTTGCTCACTGTTAGGTCGTCTCAGTTGTTTTGTTCGTGTTTCGTTGTGTTCATGTAGTTATCGATTTCCATTCAATAACTTTATTCCGTTTGTTTTACTTCAATAAACTTCATTTGTTACGTCCCGCGTTCCCTTCTTTTCACAAGTTAGCCGGAGATACGACAGGGATAATTGGCGCACTGAGTAGGATCCTCAACAAGACCAAGTTTAACAATGTCAGAGACGGCCAAGCTCATCGAACTCCTACAACAGCAAATGGCTCAACAGCAAGCCCAAATCGCGACACAGCAGCAAACAATGGAGGCCATGCTCACAGTACTACAACCGGGAGCCCAGGGCACCGCCGCAATTCCAGCCGTGACATCGACAATTCCGAACATTCCGGATTTCGAGCCATTTGACTCCACATCCGAACTCTGGCCGGACTATTTGGATCGTTTCCGTACGTTTGCTGGGGCACATTCCGTTTCGGACGTCAAGTTGGCTCAAATATTCCTAACGAACCAATCTAAGGACGTCTACCGTCTTCTGGGAAACTTGGCTCGTCAACAGACTCCACCGAAAAGCATCAATGATCTGACAATGGAAGAAATCACAGACTTCATGAAGAATCAATACGATCCAAGACGATTTGTGGTCCACGAACGATTCAAATTCTGGAGCGATATGGAACGGAAGCCGGGTGAAACACTGCAAGAACTTGCGGCTCGCATCCGTCAAGACGCCGCAACGTGTGACTTTGCCTCAATCAAGGATCCGCAGGACGAAGCACTCCGCTCCCGCTTCATTTGTTCAGTCAACAACGAAGCCGTCCTAAAGGCCCTATTCAAGGTCAAAGACGACGACCTGGATTTCGCCCGTGCCGTTCAAATTGCAATCGAAACAGAGGACGCAGCGAAGGTTGCCAAGGAAACGGTTCATGGTTTCAAGCCGAAGCCCGTTCACAAAGTCAATCGGCGCCTTCAGCCCGAACGTAATGGGGAAAGCAGTCCAAAAATGGTGTTGCCGTCGACAAGAAGATTCGTTTTCCGTGCCCCCGCTGCGGGGACAAGAATCATCATTCCGACAATTGCCGTTTCAAGACTGTTGAATGCAACTACTGTCATATCAAAGGCCACTTGGAAAAGGTTTGTCGTAAGAAGCTTTCCAAAGACAAGTCAACAGTCAGAAGGATCGATGTGGTCAACACAATCTCCAATAAACAATCCTTGCCGAAACTGGAGGTACCCGTCGAGATTCAAGGCGAAACCATTCCAATGGAACTGGATACTGCCACCGTCGGGAACTTCATCTCCAAGCAACACTGGGAGGATCTTGGTTGCCCACAGCTACACGAATCCGACTGGAAATTTCAATCCGCCAGTAAGCACGATTTGCCAGTCCATGGATCGTTCATTGCCCAAACCAGGAGCCAGGATTCCAAGGAGTCACAGGACATTCAATTTACCGTATCCGGAATTCCTGATTTAAATCTGCTTGGACGCAACGCTATCCGTGATCTGGGCATTTCGATCGACAAGGTTCTCAAATCCATAGAACCGTGTCATGCCGTTTTCAATCATCTGAAGCCGGATGTTAAGCTGCAGCAACGATGCCAACTGCTTTGCCAGGAATTTCCCGACCTTTGGAAGCCGGAATTGGGATGTCTCAAAGATTTCGAGCTAGATGTCAAATTCAAGAACAATGCTCAGCCCATTTTTCGGAAGGCTCGACCCGTCCCATATGCAATGGAATCGGATCTTCAGGAAGCCTATCAACAAGGGATTGCCAAAGGAATCTGGGAACCTGTTCAATTTTCCGAATATGGGACTCCCGTCGTTCCCATCAAAAAGGCTTTGCTACCAGGGCAAAAGAAAGCCAAGCTGCGCATCTGTGGCGATTATTCTGTTACGGTCAACACCCAACTAGAGGAACATCGTCATCCACTGCCTTTACCAGAAAATCTAATGCGAAAGCTGGGAGGCGGATACGGGTTTACCAAGATTGACCTTGCGGATGCCTACAACCAGATCAAATTGGCTCCAAGTAGTCAACGTCGATTAGCTCTCAGTACACACATTGGTGTGCTACTTCAAAAACGTCTGCCGTTTGGGATCAAATCCGCGCCCGGTTATTTTCAACAGGTGATGGACCAACTTACCAAGGATTTGCCGGGAGTTGCCGTTTATTTGGACGATTTACTGGTCAGCGGAAAAGATTCGGAGGATCATTATAACAATCTTCGGCGCCTACTACAGCGCCTGGAAGATAATGGTCTCCGTTGCCGGATAGAGAAATGCCAATTCGCTCAACCGTACGTCGATTACCTTGGGCACCTTCTTTCCCACGAAGGTATCGCCAAGGGACCTAAAGTTGACGATGTCGTCAAAATGCCGGCACCCAAGGACGTTTCAAGCCTCAAAGCATTTCTGGGATCCGTTCAATTTTACGCCAAATTCCTACCTTCTGATCTGGCTACAATTACGGAACCACTTTACAATCTGACGAAGAAAAATACTCAATGGACTTGGGAAAAGGAGCAGCAAGCTGCTTTCCAGAAGCTAAAAGATCTGCTGTCGTCCGATAATATCCTGGTCCACTTCGATACGAAACTTCCCCTAGGTCTGGCCTGTGACGCATCGAAAGTAGGAATTGGGGCAGTGTTATTCCACCGATATCCTGACGGCTGTGAACGCCCAATTGCCAATGTTTCGAAGACGCTCACGGACGCTCAAAGGAACTACAGTCAAATTCAGAAGGAAGCTTTGGCAATGGTCTTCGGTCTTAAGAAATTCTACCAATACATCTACGGTAGAAAATTCATTCTGGTGACCGATCATCGTCCGCTACAAGCTCTATTTGGCCCAGGCAAGGATGTGCCTCCCCTTGCTGCCAACCGACTGGCTCGCTGGGCTCTGCTATTAAGTCAATTCAATTATCAAATCGAATACCGCAAGACCAAGGATCACGCGAATGCCGATGTCCTCAGCCGCCTTCCGTCCGGGGAAGACCTCAACTTCGACGGAGAGGAAAGTGAAGATGACACCGAGATGGTATGTGCGCTACGGGAGATCAACGGAAAAGTGACACCAGCCGATCATGGTTCATTGGCCCGAGAATCCGCCACAGACCCGGTTATCTCAACAGTGCTGAGGTTCACTCGTGAAGGATGGCCGCAGAAGAAAAGTGATGAAGGCTCCGAAATACAGCGCTTTCGTCAAGTTGCTGACTCCTTAGCCATCATCAATGGATGTCTTGTTCTTGGATCAAGGGTCGTTATTCCGGCAAAAATGCGTCGACAAGTTCTGGAGCTGTTACACTTGGGACACTTTGGCATACAGCGGATGAAGAATCTTGCCCGCACATCAGTCTACTGGCCCAACATCGACGACGATATTGAAGCCACTTGCCGCCACTGTGGTACCTGTGGTGAGCACCAGAAAAAGCCAGCCAAACCGCCTATCCATCCATGGATGCTTCCGGAGAAACCGTGGAGTCGACTTCATCTAGACCACGCAGTCAACTTCATGGGCTCCAACTGGCTCGTACTTACAGATGCCTATTCGAAATATCCGTGCATTCATCCCACGCAGTCAGTTTCAACCAAAGCCACGATAGAACTTCTAGAACAGGACTTCGCTCACTTTGGATATCCCCACACCTTAGTTACAGACAATGCAACAGCGTTCCACTCTCAAGAATTTCAAGCCTGGTGCCGGGATCATGGGATCGTCCATCTTACCGGAGCTCCATACCATCCAGCTACTAATGGATCCGCGGAACGCCTAATTCAAACATTCAAACAGGCGCTCCGAAAGTCTGATCTTCGTCCAAAACAGGCGCTGCAACAATTCCTAATGCAGTTTCGCCGGACTCCCAACTCCACGGGGTACTCCCCGAGTGAACTATTAAATTCTCGCCAAATCCGAACATCAATCGACACCCTACTTCCGTCTCCTGCTCACAAAGCTCAAGGAAGACAATGCAAGGATGCCGTCAAGTCACAAGGCCCTGAGATGGTTTCCAAGGTCATCCGATCGTATCAAGTCGGAGATCCGGTCTACGCCCTGTACTTTGGCCCGCGGAGAGACAAAGAAGGTCGCTGGGTCCCTGCTGTAATCATCAAACGAATGGGGTCTCGCACGTTCAACGTCCGCGTTCAACCGAAGGGTCCAACATGGAGAAGGCACTGGGAACAGCTCCAGCCCCGTTACATATCCCAAGATGATACTGATCCCGGGGACACGCCCGTCATACCTGCCATGGTTAGTCCTAATACAGATATTACATCTCCTCCACTGAGTAATTCCGCGCCAGCAGCTTCAGCAACTGTCCCAATGCGTCCGTCCGAAGACAGCCGGCTGCAAGCTGTTCCGGAATCGGAACCTCACTTTCCACGCCGTTCCAACCGTGTTCGCAAGCCGAAGCAAAGGTTCTCGCCTTCGCGATAAACCTCAATTTTGGTGGAGAGGTGTTATGAAGAGTAACAAAAGAACATTCTCGAACTTTCCAGAAGTCTTACAAATATTCTGGATTCTGAAAGAAACAATAGAACATTGTAGAACGTTCCGAAAAGTCTAGAAACTACTGTTCTAATTATCATGAATGTTCTCGTATGATCCGAGACATTTATATATAATCGTGTTGCTCACTGTTAGGTCGTCTCAGTTGTTTTGTTCGTGTTTCGTTGTGTTCATGTAGTTATCGATTTCCATTCAATAACTTTATTCCGTTTGTTTTACTTCAATAAACTTCATTTGTTACGTCCCGCGTTCCCTTCTTT
The DNA here is from genome assembly GCA_030248225.1 of Trileptium ribeirensis. Lineage (NCBI taxonomy): Eukaryota > Metazoa > Nematoda > Enoplea > Enoplida > Thoracostomopsidae > Trileptium > Trileptium ribeirensis. The sequence goes on along the minus strand of JASANE010002531.1, from coordinate 40,920 downwards.
TCACAAGTTAGCCGGAGATACGACAAAGAATAAGCAGGTGGGGGGTGGTTGGTTTTTTTTTGGTTTTTTTTTTTTTTTTTTTTTTATTTTTTTTTATTGTTTTTTTTTTTGTTTTTAGTTTTTTTGTTTTATTTTTTTTGGAGCCACTGTTGGGTCGTCTCGGCTGTTTTGTTCGTGTTTCGTTGTGTTCATGTAGTTATCATTTCTATTCATACTTTTCTCGTTTGTTTTACTTCATACTCCATTTGTTGTCTAGCGTTCTTTTTTTCCAGTTAGGGGAGATACTGTGTTTGGTATAGATTGCGTATTCTCGATTTATGTGAAGGCGTGTTGCATAATATTCTAATTTTATTTTTCTTCTCTATTCGTTTGCTGTATAGCTATTTTTCATTTTTTATTTTTTTTTATATTCAATTTTATTAATATTATTATACAAATTTTTATTACCTTTTTTTTTATTTTATTTTTTTTTGTTAGAACTTTACAATTAAGTACCCTAATTTTAAAACTTACCAAAATTTTATTATTTTACTTACCTAATTTGCATATTTTTCTCGTTTTCCTAACTAGCTAACATGTATTTCAGAATTCTGTTTCCCTAACTAGCTAACATGTATTTCAGAATTCTGTTTTTGGTTTTATTCTGTTGGGAGGTTGAGCTGGGGAAAATGTGTATTGGGGAGGGGAGTGTTTTTATATTTGTGAGTATTGTGTTTTCTTGTGGTGTGTTAGCCGCCCGGCGGGTGTGTCGATTTGGTGGTATTGCTGCGTCGCGCATTAGTGGGGAGGTGTGCTCTATCTCTTGCGCGTATTCTATTGTGGGCGTTCGATCGCTGGCTGTAGATTGAGTGTGTGTGAGTCTGGGAGAGGAGTAACTTGGGGGGACTGCGGCTTGGTCGTCCCAGCTGAGGACGGTTTTGGGGATGGCGTTGGAGTATAGTGTGTTTAGAGTATGAGGTGTAGGGGTAGTTCGTTCTTTTTAGTTGCCTACTTTAATTTCTATTTATTTTTAATTTTATTAATTTTATAAATAAAAATCTTAGGATACCTACTCTAGTGGCATATAATTGTACTAGGAGTTATAGTGTACTAACTAATAATAGTAATATTTTAAGACATCGACCCAAAAGTGTTGTGAGAAAGAATATCAGGAGTCATATGGAGTCTTATAACAAATTGGGCATTCATTAGCAACGTCTTGTTCAGCTCCATAACGGTATGAGATCGATCACGAACTTATTCGAAGTTAAGCGAGCATAGTTCTCGCTTCACGGATGACAGCGGTTTCCGATTTGTCATTAAGTAGTAGAACGGTGTTTAGGATTCGGTTTTTTGGTATCCACTGATGGCGTTTTCTGCTGATTTCGTATGTGTTTGACGTAAACCTGTGCGATATTGTTCAGAGCTGAGTATTTGGTGATCATTGACGAATTTCTGAGTTGTAGATCACAAATGTGTCCTCGTTGCGACGTGGTGTACGTGATAGGTCCAGAAATTTCGTACCATAATGTTTTATTAGTAGCTGGCAAGTAGGTATCCTTTAGTTCGCATTTCTTCGTGTTGTTTGATTGGCAGTACTTTGGCTGCCAGACTACGTTGTTTCTGCATCGAGTGTTGCCCAGTTGAAAATGTTGCTTCACGAGTCTGGAGCTCTTCCCGACTTGTATCAGATACTGATGTGATTCCTTACTATTTCAGGTTCGCTATTTCCGTATCATGGACTCAATGATTATTCCAGTACCAACTGAGATACCCGTTTTCGGCTTTATCTTCCCAAACAAGTGGTGCCTTTGCGTCAACGATCAGTTTAATGGCGTGGCTAAAGCTAAAAGGCAAAAAAGTTTCGATGATCGACGCTTGTCATTCAGTAGCAACCCGTAGCGATGCGCAGCGCTTCATTTTGTGCGATGTGAAGTTTGCATCAGTTTGTAGCGCTGACAATTGATGACCAAACAGGGGCGTAATATTCCGCAGCTGAACGACCGATCGCGTTGTAGGTGTCGATGATGGTTCCCTGGTGTTGACCCCATTTTGTTTTTTGAGTCGTTTTAGGATGATATTACGCTGACATACTATACCAGCTACAGTTTTTAAATAAGAGGCGTGAAAGTACACAAGATAGCACTTTAGGCAACCCATCCAGGATATTGGTTACGTTAAATTGGATTTGAAAATTATTGTTCGCTCGTCTGGACTGACATGCGAACAGCGTTGCATCGGATTTATCAGGCGCAACCATAAGACGTCGACCCGTGATGAATTGCACTAGGTCAGAATAAAGTCCTTGATGTCGTCGTATAGATCCACAGTTCGTGGTCCCGTGGCTGATAGAGACATTTCTTCTGGTATTGTACTAGCAGCATTTCTGATAGCTCAGGCGTTGGTGCAGGGGATATCTTTGACAGGTAAAAGTTGAATATATAGTTTCGAGATGTAATCGCGCCTTGCGAAACATCGACACGTACGTTAAAAACTTTGATACCTTATCCCGGAAACGAACTTTGGATGGCCGACCACATGAACAATTGTATAGCCATCGCACAACTGCGTGAGGAAGTGACAATTTGAATTCACCTTTGAACCAGATAGCAATCAGTCGATCCGTAGATTTCGCGACGGCCATCTGGAGAAACCATGTTTGAAAACACGGTTGATTGAACACTTTGAATACATTGAACACGTGGTTGTTTGAACCGATTTCGTCAGCAGAGCCTCACAGATGATGACGACGACAGCAGAGGCTACAGCTCGGCAGTTGAAAACGGCCCCAGCGGTGTTCTACATCTTCGATGTTGCGGGCAGGAACGCCTCGAGCTGCAAAACGAGCATCAGGCCGCGGGGGTGACCGTCGGTGAAGAGGGCAACCGAAATCATCTGGCGGCAACCACCGATGGTAACAGAACGGGCTGCGGTGGCCACCGTAGCCATCTCTTTAAACGAATGACTGGCATTGATCTCAGGGGGATTCTTTTACAACTCAGGCAGTTGAAAACGAGGAGATACGGTGCAAATTTGAAGACTGTCAAAAGGTGTGCAAGACCAAGGCGGGCCTTGCAATACGTCAACGACGACTGCATGGTACTAACGCTCAAAGCGCTGCTTTTGTATTCTCGCTGTGTGAAAGAACCTTCCTCTCCGAAAATACCATGAAGAACCACGTCAAATCATGCAATGGGATACAGTGCGATGACCCTAGCAAACGGAAGTGCGGCAACTGCATAAACATCATATCCAAATCAAACTTCGCACGACATCGACGGGTGTGTACAGCTGGTGAGGGTGTTGGGGGATCAAGGGGGTGACACGGAATGCCGTCCAGGCCCGAACCTACGTAGCGAAGTTCTACATATGCCAAATTGTCAACAGCCAAGGGCGGCGACGCATCGGGCAAGGCATCTGCGAACATGTAGTGTACAATAACCGAGGGGGAAAAGCATGCTCCCACGGGGCCAACACCTTCAAAGTCAAGTCAGGAAGGCATCCAGACGCATGGAGACGTGACTTGAATATCGCAACAGTTGGCGCGATATTACATACAACAATTGTTGTCTGACAGCATGACTTCATGATTAACCATATCGAACACTTTAGATATATAGTTCGATTTGTAGTATCAGTGTTCGTCGTTGTTGAAATTTTTGTTCGACGCCGCTCGCTGAATTCCAGAATCAGATGGATGTTGATCCGGAATTGGCAGTAACAGATTGTTCACGATTTTGACAGCTGGACATAATAGCGATACTGGACGGTATCATTTCGATTCATACGAATTTTTACCGGGCTTTAGCAGCGCGGCGATTGTTGATTGTTTCTAAATTGCAGATAGCTCACTCTAGCGTATCCAAATATTGAGCAGGACTGTCATAAATTCTATGATGTCTCTTCTGGACCAAGATCTCTCACACGAGTCAAAATGTTACAGATGAATTGCACAAAGCCGGGCCGAAGCTTCTTGATACTGTATGTGCGCTGATTGCTTTCAGCGTTTCCGCTGAAGTGAAAGTTGGACCATCATTCTTTCATACGGCGGTTCTTGATCTTGTGTTGTACAAATCTGAAAGATTTGTTCGTTTTATGGTTGACAACTGGTTTAAATTGCTGGTTGAAAGGCTCGGCCGTTGATTTGCTTTTGGTAAATTGTTGGTTGCCGAATTCGATTGCCCTGTTGCCATGATTATTGTGTAGATTGGCAGTCGGTTTGATTGTTTGCCACATTTGAGCATCATTGTTTTAAAGCTAAATGAAGATATTGCGTCTTCGATGTTCATTCACGACTGATTCGATCTGGTTGATCAGTTGTGTTATCTGAATCGATTTTGTATCAGTATTTCTTATTTCGTCACGTTGTGCCACAAACCAGATGGCTTCAGTCGGAAAATTGGGTTTTACAACAAAGATTCAACCAGATGGAACATGGTGGCTTGACGCTGTGATGATAACTTTGTGAAAGAATCTCTAGGGTTTGTGGACGTTCATGGGAGGTATGCACGTTTCAGGTACGTTTCAAAAATGCTGCTTTTGTAGTGAAACCTTCCCAATTAGCTTTCTGCAAACTGACGAGTTTACGACTGGGAGTAGTGATCGACAGCTAATGTTGCTTCAACGTAATGACAAGCGGGAAATGATCGGACACAAGGCTACTGCATAGGCTCTAGTCTGCACATGTTAGCAATGTACACTCGAGATGTCTGGCAGTGGTGATTGTCCAGTGGAAGGGATTCGTGTCAATAATTCGCTGTTGAGTACTCCATAGCTGGATATTCCTATTTCATCTGTTAGTATCGAGTCTCTTGTTTCGGGTTGAAACTCAGAGCACGACAGGCCATCAAGAGTATTGGAGTCTCCCATCACGAGACTGTCGATGTTGTCACCCACAGGTTACGTATTGAAGTTCTGTAGTTAGCCGTGTGGATGTATGTATTTAGGGCTGGTCGAGGATGCGTGGACCAAATATTCATGTTAAGTCAAATCCTGGAATCTCGCCATGTATATCGCCAACCTAACTAATCGCATTCATAGACGTCAAGGCTGCCTTTGACAGCTGCCAACGCGACTTGTGCAAAATTCTTCAGGCTGGACGGCGTTCCATCAAAGCTGATCCGTACTTTACGTGCTATTAGGAATTAACTCCGCGTATGCGGTTCGGCATCATCTAACTTCCATTTTATTTTCGGTGTGCGCGAAGGTGCCCTGATGTCCTCTCTGCTGGTAGACTGGGTATATAATGATAAGCACAGCTAAGGAAAATGACGGCATTTAGTGTGTTCGAGGACCGAAGTCACGGATCTAGACTACGCAGATGATATTGCCATCTTGTCGTCAAACCATGTTCAACTCCAGGTCACATTGGACAGGGTAGTCTAGGTTGGTTTGTGGTTAAATTCCGGAAAACCCTACTACTAACGAAGACAGCATCAGCTAAGCTAAAGCTGCATCAGCACGGCCACCGAAATTCTCGTGTACCGAGACAAAATAGAATATGTATATAGCTTTCAGTGCCTTGGTAGTGAGCTCATACTATCGCACCCAAGAAATTTCAACAGCAATCGGACAAACTTGGTCACTTTTCGCGAGTCTCATCAAAAAGTTGTGGTCCAAACGAAACATTAGTTTGGGTGTCATAAGCACAAACGACAAAGCTAAGCAATAGTAAACTTACTGCTTGCTCTCGAAATCAGAGAATGAAACGGAATCGGTATTTTAGCTGTTCTTATATTAAACTTTTTGTATAGCTCCACTGTTTTGAAACCAACTGACTTCATAGTGAATTCTTCGCTGTCAAATTTGATTAGTTTGTATCGTTATTTTCTCTATTTCAACAATTTAGATGCTGCTGGCTTTAATCTGAAAATGGTAGCAGCACAACTCCTTTTATCGACGAACGAAAAGAGGTTTCCTAGATAAGCAAAATGTTTTATATTTAAATTTTTGTGGTACTATATTTTTTATGATGCTGCTATACAAATACCCAATTTTCAATGGGAGAGCTCAAAACTGCGGGACATTAATTTCAAAGTTGAGGGATGGTGTTTAGATATTAATTCTAAATCCATAGAGTACATATTGCGGTCATTGGTTTCAGCATTTGATGGTACTTGTTGCGAACGTTGATTTAACTAGGACCGAATATATATGTTTTGTGTGTAAACATAAGTTTTAAGACCTAAAGGTGTGTGCGAGTGGCGAGAGCAGTAATTTGAGCTTTCAAAATATCACGTTGGGAACGTTAATTTCGCTGTGACACATTTGAAGACTATACACAGAACTGTGTTGTGTACTATATTGTGGACCTTAATTCCAAGTACAATGGGTAGAGTGCAATAATATATAACTATGTCTAGTTGTAGAAACGTTTGCTAAATTTCGTTTGTAAATAAAATAACCACAATATCGCGGAGTAATGCCTGTTGACACAACGCTGTACGAAATACTGGGCGTTCGCCCGAATGCGTCAGATGCTGAAATTAAGAAAGCAAGTGATAAATAATATAGTATCAATTTAGACGGTAATTAAGCTAAAATAGCATGTCTTTAACGAACGTAAGTGAGGTTAGAATAATCAGAACGTAGTGGAGATTGTGTGTTGCAGTTATGAAATCTTTTAAATTCCATCTGTGTGTGTGTGATCGGCCATAACTCGGGAACGAATCAGCCGTTTTCATAATCTTGGGCTCATTAGAACCGGCATGCTCGATTAAACATGTACATCCTCGAGCGTTTTTTGATTTGGGGTCTGGCTCCGGGGTTGTTGGTCAAAATGTAGGTTTTTTGCCCCATTTTACCTAATTATAGTACCCATCACGGAAACACGGTTATTTTTATCTTAACTTTCGCATTTTTCTCTGGATGGTTTTATTTCATAGTAAAGTGATAAATGCCGATGCCTCTTTTTTTGTTTTTCTTCGCCCCAATGGTTCCTCGACACAAAATTTGAAAATTTGTTCTTACGTCTTGGGTGGCTGAAAAGTTTTACCTGGGGGTTTTCAGGCATGGGAAACTCATTGCCGATGCTGGTTTTGCTGTATAACTCATGGTTTATAGGTGCGGGGGGTATGACATCCCATGGTTTGTGATCAAAGGTCAAAATGAGGGTTTTTCACGTCATTTTAGTACCCTTCACGGAAGCAAGGTTATTTTTATCTTAACTTTCGACTTTTTTTCTCTTGATGTGTTTTTCGTAGCAAAATGATAAATCCCTATTTTTGTTTTTCGATTAAGGCTCCGTTTCTGGATATATGGGGTTTGAGGTACGGGGGTTTGGCTCCCCAATGGTTCCTAGACCCAAAATTTAAAAATTTGTTCTGACGACTTGGGAGGCTGATAACTTTTACCAATGGGTTTTGGGGCATGGGAAACTCATTGCCGGTGCCGCTTTTGCCTGTGACCCATGGGTACGGGGTATGGCGCCCACAAGGTTCGGGGTCATAGGTCTAAATGAGGAATTTCACCCCATTGTAGTACCCTTCACGTAAGCAAGCTTAGTTTATCTTAACTTTCTAATTTATTTTTCTGCTTGGTTTTATTTCATAGTAAAATGATGAATGCCTATGTCTCTTTTTTGTTCTTCGATTACGTCACTGGTTCATGGGGTTTGAGGTATGGCACCCCCGTGGTTCCTTGTTTCAAAAACTAGCTATGACTTTCTGCGCGGCTGAAAAGTTTTACTTGGGGTTTTCGGGCATGGCAAACTCATTGCTGGTGTTGATTTTGCTCTGCCCGAAAAGCCCCAAGTAAAACTTTTTAGCCGCGCAGGACGTCATAGCTAGTTTTTGAATCGTGGAATCACGGGGGTGCCATACCTCAAACCCCATGAACCGGTGACGTAATCGAAGAACAAAAAAGAGACATGGGCATTCATCATTTTACTATGAAATGATAAAATGACGTCTTGCGCGGCTGAAAAGTTTTACTTGGGGGTTTTCGGGCATGGCAAACTCGTTGCTGGTGTTGATTTTGCTTTGCGATCCATGGTTTCATGGGTACGGAGGTATGGCGCCCTCCAGCTTCGCGATCAGAGAGCAAAATAAAGGATTTTTCCTCATTTTAGTACCCTTCACGGGCATGGCAAACCATTGCTGGTGTTGATTTTGCTCTGCGATCCATGGTTTCATGGGTACGGAGGTATGGCGCCCTCCAGCTTCGCGGTCAGAGAGCAAAATAAAGGATTTTTCCTCATTTTAGTACCCTTCACCGCAGCAAGATTATTTTTATCTGAACTTTCGAATTTTTTCTCTGCTTGGTTTTATTTCATAGTAAAATGATGAATGCCGATGCTTCTTTTTTTCGATTAAGGCTCCGGTTCTGGAGTGTTTGATGTATGGTGTCCCAATGATTCTACGACTCAAAATTCGAAAATTCTTCTGACGTACTGGACGGCTGAAAAGATTTACTATGGCGGTTTCTGGCATGGCAAACTCATTGCTGATGTTGATTTTGCTCTGCGATCCATAGTTCTATGAGTACGGGGGATATGTCGCCGCTATGGTTCATCGACCTAAAATTTCTAATTTTACTGTTACGTCCTGGGAGGCTGATAGCTTGCACTTGGGGGTTTTGGGCCATGGGAAACTTATTACCGGTGTTAGTTTTGTTTTAACTTGTGCGGTATTGTGTGACATCTACATATAGCATATCGACGTATGCTAACGAGAGCTGATTGGCTGTGCACGCAAAAGGCGTGGATGTACCTATGCTTTACTACGATCTGCAATCTCGATAGAGTTACTAGTATATACAGGGGCATCAGCTGGGGGTCCCGCAGTTCGAACAGGGAGAACTGAAGATAGGTAGAGGCGATTACCCCTCCCATTTAGAGGGGGAGTGGTGATGAAGTACTGTAGCTGTCATAAAGCATCGAATATTTGGGTAATTGAAACGAAGCGAGCGGAGGTCCCACCTATTGCTTTGCTAACGGAGAAAATTGTAAAATTTCTTTTTTGTCCTTTTGTGCCGATCATAATCCATCAGATAGATGGATCTTTACAGTTTTTTGTATCACAAAATCGGTCTATTTAAACCCGTTCGTTAGACTGTTATATATATACCTATATTATATATAGTAATTTATCCTATATATTTCTCCTCTACAAGTATGTTGGGTCTAGGCGTGTTTTGAATGGGTCCAATTGATCCAAAATATACACACGAAAACGGCAATATCTGCGCAAACGCTCATTTAGCTAGTTTCGCAACTGTTGCACTGCTAACGATGCGAGTTACTACGTAGTGTTTATTAGTTTTGTCTTTGACCTACTGTAAATCTTAATTATATCTCACTTCATCACGCAGGGGGAGGTGGAATGTAGATTTCCTAGACCCCAGTATTTAGGCCGTTCCCTCTAGGTCATGACTTTTGGCTATGGCACATGTCACCCAGCACCCGCAGCTATTTTGAGAGGAGATCAGAATATATAATTGTTTCAATAGGGAACATAACAAAACATGAAATTACTGTTTTTATTTAGATTATTTATAATAAATCCCCAAGTAGAATATAAAAAAGAATTAGTGTTGCTGAAATACACATTGTAGTAAAAAAACAAACACGCATCAAAAACTACAAAACACACACTGATAAGACATGGAAAACACTAAAGAATGTTTATAACGCAAGGAAATTCGCTCATATATTTCTGGTTCCCCCAGGCTGGAGCTGGGGGAGCCAGCTCAAAGACCCCGGTACTGTACTGACCTGTGGAAATGCTAGTATATATATTGAAGATTTGTCAAGTTGGTAGAAAAAGGAGGTTTATTGTATTCGGCTGCCTCTCTTTTAAGTAGGTAATAATAAATTTAAATTTTAGGCATACCACAAGCTAGCTCGGGAACATCACCCAGACAAGAACCCGAACCATGGCGAAAAGGTTAGTGGACACTGTTTCTGTATGTTATTCAATAATTTTTTGAAACAAAGCTAGCGGAGTTTCCACTGAGAGCGTTAGGGTAAAATCGGGAAAATTCCTTCTTTTGTCTGTCGCTGCCATTCACAACTCAATTTCGAGTGGACTGATTTCGACAATATTCTTATTCGATAGCAAGTGATGATCTTGTGTCTTTTACTTGCACGCGAACAGCTAAGACCCCATTTTCCGGGTCAAAAAGACCCAACAACTGGTTTTTAAGGATTTGTTGCCAAATATGTCCGTACGGGTACCAGTGTTTTACAACCCATATATATCTCAAAAAATGGAGTCAGCTCATCAAGATCTTCCACTTTGCTGACACGAACTTTTTGTGGGACCAATTTCTGCCTTCCCCCTGTGGGCCTGAATATAATTCGTCTACCCTTTGCGAGAAGTAATGGTTTTTCACATTTGGCCGTGATATTGCGTATATTACCTTACAATGAGTACCTAATCTAGAGTCTGATTTGACTTTAATCATACCTTTTCGTCAGGTTTCAATGGATGGTTTTACGATCGACTTACCAGATTTCCAAAACGTATATATTGCGTTTTAATTTTATGATTATGTATTGCGTGCAGGACAGCAAGAATGGTCTATATTTAAATATTTCTGATGGCAGAATACATCGATTTGTTTATATAGAGTCCAGCGTGCATATTTAACACCTTTTTACGGGTTCTAAATGGGTTTAGGGTCAATGAACCCAATTTCCTGAATATAGTCGGTGTTTAAAACATTCGTACTTGGCATCAAAAATAGTCTATATAGAGGTTTTCGGCATGCTGAATATAATGATTTGGTTACCTAGAGTACAGTTTGCATATTTCACGCCATTTCATGGGTTTAGGTTAAAGGAATCCGATTTCTAGAACATAGTCTTTTCAGTTGTTTGGTTACGTACTGAATACAGGTCTTCAAGAATTTTCTTTGTAGGTATTCCGGTAGGTTGAATACAGTATTTTGGTTATCTAGAGACCAGCACAAATACTTGATCCGTTGACTGTTGTTTTCTATGGGTCAGGGTTGACGAGGTTTTAGGATTTTCATTAGGTCCAGGGTTCAAGAGGTAGCGTGGTAGCTATATACATCAAAAGTGCATGATTTATGTGCGTTGAAAAGAACTATTGTGTTGAAGAACGAATGTCTGTCACCTGATTCGGCTACGCGTTAGCATGAAGCGCCTGTGTGCTGGTAGCGGCCGTAGGCCGAATTATTTTTTGCCTATGTTTTAGTTCAAGGAAATCAGCTTCGCCTATGAAATTTTATCGAATCCACAAAAGCGCGATGTATACGACCGAAGAGGCGTTGAAGGCTTGAAAGAGGGAGGCGAAGGTATGGTGGTTGTTTTTTTGGCTTATGGTTGTTTTGGACCACACCATAATAATAATATAGGGTATATATACTATACAGTATGCGCTAGCAATTATTATCACCCTATTCGAACGAACTAACAACTAGGTTTTGTGAACTTGCCCATCGAGCAACGAGCGTTTAGCGATTATTTTGGACCACGTCATAATATTAATGGGTTTACAGTACGCGCCAGCAATTATTATCACCCCATTCGAAAGAGCGAACAATGAGCTATTGTGAACTTCTTCAGCGAACAACGTGCGATCAGTGGTTGTTTCTAGCGGTCACAGTGTATGATGTTTATTGTTGTATTATCGTGTACAATAATAGTATATTTAACATTTATGGCTCCACTGCGAAGGAATGTATAGTTGTTGTTCCCGTCCAGTATCGTCCAGTGCTTCGAGAAAATAACATATTCTTACAGTGTGTGATCCTAATATTAGACTTACGTTTCTATTAGTTTGACTGAGGTTTAGATGGATCTTTATGCCCGTCGAATGCTTGGTCGAGCGAATGCTCGCTTTTCTTTAGCAGATGAAAATGCACCGGAGACATAATTCCAGCGGTTAAAGGTTTAAGAATTGATATCTGCAAGATAAAGAGGGCGAGACAGGGCAGGTCAAAGCCTGGTTAGCTCAAAGTGACCGGAGACACGGAGCATTGATTTGGATGTTGCCAGCATTGGTACTGTTGCCACCTCAATTGGTAAATTGTTCCAACCATTGATACGCCGAAGGCTAAAGAAATTTAGAGCTACATTAAGTCGCGGGGTACGTTTCGTGCGTAGTTTCAGTTCATGTCCCTGCGTCCGACGATCTTGAGCCAAGTGGAACAGGCAAGTCCAGTCTTACTTGAAATGTTTGTGGAGCAACTTGTAGACTAGAATCAAGTCCTGACAATGTCTACACGTTGCCAACTTCTGCAATCCCAGTTTGGCAAGTCGCTCATCATATGGCAGACGAATAAGACCGATTACCATCCTTGTAGCCGCGCGCTGTGTTCATGGTTCTAATAAATCAACGGCACGAACTAAGTACGGTGACCAAACAGGCGTTGCATACTCCAATCTTGATCTAATCCGCGACTTGTACAACGGAAGAAATACTTGTTTAGTTTGAGAAGATTCAAATTTAATTCATACAGCTATGATAAAGTGTGCTACTTCAAAGATTTCGTACGAGTCTAGGTCATACTTGTTTAGGTAGCCATTTATCAGCCGACCTTGGCGCCGCTAATGACGTTTGTAGTTTTTGAGTGATTATGTTTAAGTAATGTTTCTGATGAACTTATCCAGTGTGTTGATATGTTAGTACGCTGTACGATAAGCTGAAGAGTGTCACACTTTTTAATAGACTTGGCCGAAAACCGATTCTTGATTATACTATATATAGTTATGTGTTCAATAAACGTTGTGTTTGAATGTTGTAGGTGGCATGGGCGCCGAAGACCTTTTGTCTCATATCTTTGGCGGTGGACTAGGAGGGGGCTTGTTTGGCAACCCGTTTGGGCGAGGCTTTTTCGGCGGTGGCGGCGGCAGAAGACGACGCATGAAAGGCGAAGACACCATACATCCGCTCAAGTATGTTGTGTTGAATTTGGCTCATTTCTTTAAAATAAATTATTGTGTTATGGCAGCCTGAAATTGATTGTTCTTTCCGGTATTTGGTAGCATACTAACAATTATTTTATTCAATGTATATAAAATTTTTTATGATATGTGGTCTAGCCTCTCCACATTAACAGAATTTTACCTAAGGGTGTTTGAGTTGGGTGCCCTGAAGCTTTAACCTGGTGAAAATTGCTCCAGCTTACCTGGTTGGACACCCATACCTTCAGGTCAACCGGGAGTTAAATAATTGCGGTTTTTCGTGTTTTTCAAAAATTTTACAACATTTTACAGTTTTAGTTGCATATTTGTTGTTTACGCAATGAAAATGTTTATTTCTGCAGATTCTACTTATGATTTTATTATAAATAGTCGGAATGTAAGCAGTAATATTCAGTTTTGTTGAAACTGTTAATTGTTAGAGCGATAATTTTTGGTGTTACCTGAAAATACCTGTTGTAGTGCTGGGGGTTGACCTGGGGATACCAAAATTTACCTGGGGGCATGAGATGGGGGATCCACCAAATGACTCGGGGGGAACTCGAAAATTCTGAGGGGTCTTCCTCTTTGAAGAAGCCAGGAGATAAAATGTGAACTTTACGCTTAAGCGCAAATAATGTCTTCACTTTGTTTTGTCTATTCATGTAGTCACTTTGAGCTCGTCGTGTAAAACACGTTCAGTTTTGATGTCAGCCAAGACGGACCTTTAAACAGCGATACAGTGTTATTTTTGTCAGAGAACAGTCAGATATACTACTAGCGGCAGTGTGTTTTTTTAGTAATTGACTATTTTTTTACGATGTCGTCGCAAATAGCGTAGTTTTGTTACGGGAACATTTAATTGCTGCCATGTCGTATTCTCATTTTTGTTCTTTCTTACAGTTTATATTACTGTAAGAAAGAACGGTTTCTGTAAGAACTGTAAGAATGACAGTAAAGTTTATTTACTGTCATTCTTACAGTTTATATTTTATTAAAAAACACAAAGATAAGTTTTGGCTCACCAATTGTTTGTTCACAGTAGTTTGATTTTTTTTCTTTAGAATTGGATAGACGAAGTACGTATTTTTTAAGCCAGATTATTTTTCTGGTTTCTCTCTGCTTCGTAACTGATGCTTGTTTATTTTACTAGTTGTTGGTTCGACCATATTGTGTAGTCCTGCCCGAAGTTTTGAAAACAATGTCTTCTAATTAATTTGGTACGCCTAAATAATTGGTTTAGCGCCATTTTTGTCAAGTAGATAAAATTGAACAAGTTAACCAGAAGCAGAAGGAAATCAGCATAAATCCAAGCTGGAGTAGTCGAAAACGCCACTGTCGCTTTTAGAACCCTTGCCAAAGAAGGTTTTAACAAGTGGCTTGTCTCATCACCAAAATGGTGAATTCTGAGTGTTTAATATGTAATTTAGAGAGAGGTGCACTGCTTGCGTTGTTTTAATAGTTGATTATATACGCTTATTGCGTATGCTCTGCAAAATGAGATCACTAATGTCAATGCAGCTCGAGCAGATACGGCGGTATTGCTATTTTCGTGTATATAAGGCCAATTGGGCCCATCAAAACCCATTTTAACGCAACCTAGCAGTGGAAATTCTAACAACAGCCGTGGTTTAGTGGCTGAGGTGCTCTATAAAAAGAGTCATAGAGTTTCCGTTGTTCAGAATATATTGGCTATTTTCGTGTATTTTGGGTCTCGCTGACACTTTAAAAACCCCTTTTGGTACAAACCCTACTCAAGGGTTACATTGTGCACAAGTTTTATATAATTTTTACAAAACCGTAATTGGTCTATAAAATGAACCTGATTTGGCCGAAATATCTGCATCGGTTGTTGACATACAGCTAAGAATATGTTTTGTCGTGCCGCTTTTTGACCGATCCGAGGTTTTTCGACGCTCTTTTACCGCCCGAATGAATTGCAGTCTGTTTTTACGTCTAACTAAACGACACGAATAGACGTCTTATGCTTTCGAATGAGCTATTGCGCGAGTCCATCGGTATATGCAAACTGGAGGTTATGGGTGTTGCCTCCAAAAAATTCCAGAAACGCACACCGTATAAATTTACCACCCAAGCCAGTGAGAATTCTTTGCTACGCTCGTTTCATTCACTACTCAGAATTTAATTATTTTAGCTTTCTATACTATTAACTATGATGATACGGTAATGATTATTAACTAGTAACTCGCAAGACAGGGTGATACGAAGCGATCGTGGTGTCATGAAGTGGTATTTTTGTGGAATCACCTTGTAACATGTTTTGTGTTTGTATATGCCGCACTACAACATCTGTAACCCTGAAACCATTGAAAACCTTAAAACATCGTCGATCTTAAACCCATTGAAAACAGCTGTATACGCGCGATACGGAACAGCATGCCTAAATTTGAAAAACCCTATTTCTAGCAAAGGGTCGATGAGCTATATTCGGCTCCAGAGTGCCCTCAGAGAAAGCTCCGCTCGCTTCGATCGCTCCGTTTCATTTAATAATATTTTAGAGAGTTATTGGAATATAATGTTTTTTCAGGGTTTCGCTGGAAGATTTGTACAACGGAAAAGTTTCAAAATTGCAGCTAGGAAAGAACGTTATTTGCAGCGGTTGTGGAGGGTATGTAGTAGCCGTTGTTAATGTAGGGGATCCCTTTGCTTTTTCGCTTTTCTGATTTAGTAAACGTTATAATAACGGGATGTGGTTTAACTCACAGAAAAAAATAAAAAATGATCACCCACAGAGCAACTGCTCAGTGGCTCGTCGTTCACACAGCACGCCTACAGTCACCGTCAAAGCGAAATGTTTAAAAGAGGAACGCAATTATGTTCGTTCGCGCACTCAAGAGATTGCGCCTGTCTGTGTCAAGACGCAATTCCGATAGGTCCTGTTTATAAGGATAGACGAAATTGCTTTTGTTCGTGTCTTCGTCCGCGTGGCACTTTCTTTTGTCCGCAACTGTACTCCCATTGATTCACTGTCTTATATTAATATAACGAGTTATTGAGCAGCCGATGTCGAGGTTTTGCAGCTCGTCTAATTATCTACGATTTACTGGTCTCAAATTTGAATCATGTCACTAACATGCTGAAATATATTTTTTCAGAAGTGGTGGAAAAGAGGGAGCGACGGTTAGCTGTGCGACGTGTCGAGGCCGCGGTGTTAAGGTAACAGTGATGCAAATTGGGCCCGGAATGGTGCAACAAACCCAATCCGTTTGTCCGGACTGTCGCGGCGAAGGTATATATGTTTTCGGCGAAACTTTTGAGTTGAAATTTTAAACTTTTAATGTTTTTTTCAGAATGCCATTTTTGATGCATGCCATACAGCGATAGTAACTTACGTTGACCGAAATCTGACATAACCGATCCCGATTGAACACTTTGTCTTTTTTTGGCTTCGGTGTTCCCTAACATTAGATTTCTACTCTAAATTTAGATAGGATTGTCGAATCAGAAATGGAGACTTACCGCGCAGAACCTTCCCCCCATTGGGTACTGCGGCTGTAACTACTGCTGTCCGTTAGAAGTTCCTTTTTGAAGTTTTAAAAATACATCGAAATTGCAATTTTTAAAATTTAGATTAATTAATTCAGTTTATTTGTTGGAGTTGAAATATGGTTGGTATTATAGGGTTATCGCATTCACTGACCCAATGGGTTTCATTGTTTTAAAACTTAATATGACATATGTTGGTATCTTCTATGAAGATGCTAAAATACTCAATTATTTTGGCCTTAAAAGTAGTCATACTTTGACATTGTATTTTTCGGCTTATTTGAACATAGGAGGCTACACTTGGCTTTCTAAATAATCGTGAAAGCATTCATATTTATATGAAGTGCAATTGCTACGGTAGGCCACTACAAGGTTGACCAATAGATTCTGAAAATATTTTTAAAAGATTATTTTAATGATTTTTAGAAAAATTAATTTTGTAAAAAATATAATTCGAAATGAGGGCTTTTATATGTGAAATAAAGGATTATATGAGATTCATAGTGTCGTAATATGACATTTAGCCCGTATTGTACTAATATCTCGAAAGCAAGACTGAAACTGAGCAAGCTTGGTTACATTTATAGCTGTCATTATGCGCAATACCCTGCAAAAGGCTTTGTGGTTGGTGTATATTCCACCATTCCAAAAATACAACAGCCTACCTATATTCTGGAAATTATGGTTCTTCGACTCTAAATTCATTGATGATCTCTGAAAATAATAGAAATATTCGTACTTGACTCTAGGTAAAAGACTGTATTCAGAGTACTGAAAATGGGTATAAAACAATTCATTCTTGAAGGCTTTTACGCAGTAGAAACCAAAATAATTAAAGAAGCATTTTGCCAATCGGGTTCGTCGACTTCAAAACCGCAGAAATCTCACGCAAAGGTATAATATAGTCAAGTTGTGCTCTAAATAACAAATGAAATCCTAATACACACTCGTTGTTAAGTAAAATACCCAATAAAATTTGAGAAATCTATATTTTTGGCAAAAGGTCGACGAATAGTATTCGGGCTCATAGCGACCCAGGAAGTGGTCTTAAAAAATTGTTGGACATCAAAGTTATACATCTCGATGAGCGTTTTCTGTTTTTGGTACGACGACGCTTGAGTCGCGAGATATGGACTATTAAACACTGGTACTCATATAACAAGATTTGCCGACTTGCCCGTAATAACTTGTTTTTATCATTTTGACTCGGAAGGCGGGGTTGGAGCAGCTCCCCGTCAACTGAATGGTACATCGTCATCATTTCTGCTATCGCAAAAAATTATTGGAAATCCGTTCAAGCGAAGATAATTTATAAGTGACAGCGACAGACAAACAATCTTCACGAGTTCCCAGTAGCGCATTCAGTGGAAGCTGCGCTCGCTCCGTTTCAATTACTGGTGCATTACTATCAGATTTTGAAGAGAGGAAAACTGACGTTGATTGAGCTAAACAGCTGATGGTTTTGCTTGATTGGTGTACCGACATAGCTGTTACCCTCGCTGCGCATGTAGCTAGTTCGTCGGTTACTGAATATTTTACTACATTTAGTTTTTGCTGTGGATTTATAGGAACGTCAATACCCGAAAAAGACAAATGCAAAATTTGTCACGGACGAAAGACCGTCAAAGAAACAAAGATTCTTGAAGTTCGTGTCGACAAGGGTATGCGCGAGGGTCAGAAAATTACGTTCCAGGGCGAAGGTGATCAAGAGGTTAGTCCCACTGAAACAGAAATATTACAGAACGGAACGCCACCTGACTTAGTTGTGTATCAGATATGTACCTTTGCAAAGATATTGGAATTAGTAGCAGCCACAACAAGCAGACGCCAAGATGCTATGACCCTAGAAAACATATTTTATGCCGCAGGGCTTTTTTTAAACGGGCCTTGGGTCTAGACTTTAAACGCTGGGTCCAGACATACATTTTTGGCTCGATAA
This sequence comes from Trileptium ribeirensis, assembly GCA_030248225.1. Taxonomy (NCBI): domain Eukaryota; kingdom Metazoa; phylum Nematoda; class Enoplea; order Enoplida; family Thoracostomopsidae; genus Trileptium; species Trileptium ribeirensis. The sequence goes on along the minus strand of JASANE010002531.1, from coordinate 22,627 downwards.
TTTCACAAATATTTACACAAAAATGAAACGTAATTCCATAACCAGACAAGCTTTACACCATCTCCAAATGCAAAAGATTGGCCCACATTTCATGTACGCTTTTCTCGAGTGCAGAGGTCTGTGATTTGTGTATTTCCGGCACGCTAACTAAATTTTTATATCTTTTTAGCCTGTACTTTGTAATATTAGTTATTAGCAAACCATATTTCTCCGAAGTAGAAACTGGCGTAGGTCCAGCAAAATTTTTTTGTGTCCACGTAAAAATATTTGGGTCCACACCCACATGTGGATCCAAAAACCTTGTTTTGTGGTGTTTGTTTGTATGTTTCTTTCTATTTGAAATGGCTTTCTGTATTGGCTGCCTGCAAAATAATACTGACTAACTTGCAATCGAACGACATGGAATTGTTGATCTGCAGTGGAACAAAGTATTTTTGCATGTCCGGGGAAATGCTTGTTCGATGCCAGTGTCCGGTTTGCTCTAACTCGATTCGGAGGCTCTATTCTTGTTATGATGTCATTCTAGCTTCAATCACCATGGACCGGGCCAGTTCGGTCTGGCTAAGTCAAAACTGCCTATAAAAATAAACTTCGGCAAATTTAATACATCACTGGACTATGTTTGTTACCTGTAATAGGGTTTTCCTAATAGGTCAAAAGTCTATTTTCAGATAAGAAATATAAAATTTTTGCTGAAGCTTATTTTTAGAGGCAATTTGGACATCATCGAGTTTTGAGAAATATTACGGCGTGTTAAGGAATTACGCAGCAACATTGAGCACGAAAACTTGGAGAATTTACGGTTTTGGTAAGAAAAATTTCAGCGGTGTATATCCGTCCAACGGTCCGAACCGACAATTTTTAAAGTCGGCTCACAACGATTCTGGTCCGGACGGGTGTTGCGGCATTACTAGTTGTAAAATTATATGAATATTTTTTATGATGTTGTAATAAATTTTGATCAATTCGGCAGTACCTAATAGCTTTTTTAATACCTTTCAGCCGAGCGTTCCACCTGGCGATGTAATTATCGTAGTTGACCAGAAGCAACACGAAACTTTCACACGCGAACGCGACAATCTATTTATGACGCGTGAGATTACGTTGGTCGAAGCGTTGTGTGGGTTCAGTTTTGTGATTCGCCACTTGGACGGACGAAGCGTTGTGTTTCGATCATCGGAAGGCGATGTGATCGAACCCGGTAAGTAGTAAATCGAAATGCGATCGAGTTTTTTAATGCTTGGTTTTTCTGACCGCGCCTGGCGGCAATAATAACATGCTGCTTAGTCGGTCGCTCACCCACAACCATGGAATGCCTAGCCTATAATTTGACCCGTCACACCCTAAATAATATCCGTCAAGGATATCTTCGAGTCCAACGCTAGTGAGATTCCAATTATGCACCTGTAAACACCCAATTTTGGCAAAATTAGGCCGTTTGCTCAACTGATCAGGTCACCTTGATATTTGTAGTATTGTTTCCTTTTAGTCAAACCAATAATTCCTGTTTTATTGAACAAATTCACTGCAATCATTTGTTGTTCAGACTTGCGTTTTTATTAGTAATTGAAACGGAGCGAACAGAGTTTCCAATGAGGACGCTAGCCGGAAAAATCGTAAAAATTACTTTTTTGCCTGTCGATGTCATTCATAACTCATTTTTAGATACACGGATTTCGGCAATTATTTTGTTCGATAGCAAAAAGAGATGACGATACTTGGCTCTCCATCCGCTGAGAATTTTGTCAGGAGGTAAGAACACAGGGCTTCCCCCTGGTTTAGAACTGGGGGACGCCTAATTTTGCCAAGGGGCATGTTGCTAAGAAAAACGATTCAAAACTGTGTCAGAAACCCTGCTATAACGCTTTCAATGGTAAGAAAAAGCAACTTTGAAGCAAATTTTCGCGAAATTTACACAATTTTATGGCTTCCAGACAGAATTTTATTACAAATTTTAATTAAATTTTAATTTTCTTGGGGGTTAAAGGATTTTACGGTCAACGAACCCTATTTCCAAAATGTAACGAGTTTTTATCTGTCTGGTTATGGGCAGGGCATCAATAATGATCTTTGTATATGTATTCGGTACGCAAAATACAATGATTTGGTTATACATGAGTATTTCATTAATTTTCATGGGCTTTCAGCGGATTTAGGAATAATGAGCTCGATTTAAAGCATATAGACTGTCTTCAGTTGTTGGGTTACGTATTGCGTACAGATCATCAACAATTGACTATATAGGTTTTGCGGTAGGCTGACTACGATGGTTTGATCTATAGACCTGCACAAATATATATATACTGGATGCGTTGACAGTTGTTTTCGATGGGTGTAGGGTCGATGAGGTTTTAGGATTTTCAATGGGTTCGGGGTCCAAGTGGTTTTAGGGTGGTATATACATCAAATACAGCATTACATGGGATTAAAAAAATAACCTAAAAATGAAACGCCGTTTGCGAGATGCTAGTAATAAATCGTGTTTAAAATCCGAAAATGGGTTTTGATGGCTGTTTTTGGACTAGTCGTTATATACCGTAACCGATGTCGTGCTATACGCAACAACATATTCTTATCCGGGTCACATAGTTTATAATATATTCGGTACACCATTTCTAAATGTTTGTGCATTTCCATACATTTGGATCAGCCAATGGTTGGTTTGGGTCAGATTCGCAATGTGGTTGCATCTTCGTTGAAGCAGCGTGCGTATATGAATATTAATCAAATTTCGGTTAGTCCCACACTTTCTTCTCACAAACGTGAAAAAATTTCTTCTAGACGCGGACGGACGCAATTTCTTTCAGCGCGGACGGACGCAATTTTGTCTATACGCGGACGGACGCAATTTCTTCCAGACGCGGACAGACGCAATTTCGACCAGACGTGGACAGACGCAATTTCGACCAGACATGGACAGACGCAATTTCGTCAAGACGCAGACGGACGCAATGGCGTCCGTCTTTGGCTCACTTAGTCCGTCACTAAATTTTTAGATTTTGAAACAGCCCCTGTCTGGTCATTCCATATACGTTGGTATGCGACGCGGCGCCACGAGGGTTATTTGACATTTCGACCAATGTTTGCGTTCTGAAATCTGGCATGACACTATGGTACCGCCCGTTTATTTATTAGGTATGTACCTCGCGCACGTACTCACGGTCAAAAATATGTACATGAAAAACAAACGCTAAACGCGGTCGGAAGTGTACAGAGGACGAACGGTATACTGTGTTCTTGTCAGTGGCCGCACACAATATTGTAGTCGGAGATAGCCGTTTGTAGTTTGCATTTACACACTTGTGATGGCATCGTCATGTATAATAAAATGATATTGAGCGATTTTCTAAGACACGAGATGTCGAAATGATTTGTGTGATTGGGCTTCGCACCAACGGATGGATGTGATTTTTGTTTAGATATATATATTTGGCGGTTGTTATTTCTGGTCGAAGAAAGAAATATTCCAGCTACTGCGCGAACTTCTGGCTGTAAGATGTGTGGGTAAAATTAATAATAGAATCAAAATTCGAATTTTGAATCAATTTCACCTACAATTGAGTCCATGTCAAAATTTGTTTACCTCAAATGAAATAATATTATTTGGAAGTGGATTTATTTTCTGAAATATGTTCTATTCTCTATTTGACTCTACATACATACAAACTCCATTTAATTCCAATATACATTATGTCGTATCATATTGCATAGCGTTACTGCACATTCTTTTGAACAAATAAAAATTTACAAATATAATAGACATGTTTATGGGTGGAGCAAATCCTAGATTTAAATCTAATTCCGCACATTATTAGATTCGACTAAAATTTTATACTGGAACGAAATCGAATACTATAATATTTGATTCTAGTGTTCGATTATAGACATGTATGATAATTGTTCGATAATAGACATGTTTGTGGGTGAAGCAAATCCTAGATTTAAATCTAATTCCGAACATTATTAGATTCGACCAAAACTTTGTAGTGGAACGAAATCGAATACTATAATAATTGATTCTAGTGTTCGATTATAGACATGTATGATAATTGTTCGATAATAGACATGTTTGTGGGTGGAGCAAATCCTAGATTAAAATCTAATTCCGAACATTATTAGATTCGACCAAAACTTTGTAGTGGAACGAAATCGAATACTATAATAATTGATTCTAGTGTTCGATTATAGACATGCATGATAATTGTTCGATAATAGACATGTTTGTGGGTGAAGCAAATCCTAGATTTAAATCTAATTCCGAACATTATTAGATTCGACCAAAACTTTGTAGTGGAACGAAATCGAATACTATAATAATTGATTCTAGTGTTCGATTTTACGATATCGGAGCAGATATAGTTTTTCCGCATAATTTTCAAATTATTTTTATATTGTTTTAGGTGCTATCCGTGGCGTGGCCGGCGAAGGCATGCCAAGGTATCGATCCCCGTTCGATCGCGGAAACCTTTACATCAAATTCGAAGTAGAATTTCCGCCACCAAACTTTCTAGCATCCGAAGACCATTACAAGGTAATGCCCAAAAACCATCACATAATCCATTGCTGGTAAATTAATTTTAGCTTCAGCTTTACCTGATAGGTTTATACTCTCAAATGATATTGGAGATTATAATCCTGTCACCGTCTGGCTTCGAGCGAACATCGAATGCTATAATTGTAACAAAATTCTCTAATAACATTAAGACGTCCCCGAATAATAATTATTTTGATCAGGTTTCGATAAGATTACTGAATTATTAAAAAAATGACATAATTTATTTTGGCTTCACACGTTTGAAATTTGTTGCGGAGCACTGTTGAGAATTGATATCGAGAACCCTTGAATAATTCTACCAGAAATTGCGAACAAAACCTATAGTTGGGTCATTTCACGAAATCATGTCTCATTTTAGTCGGGGGGGGGGCTACATCGGCACTTTTTGGCCCATACCACCAGTCTTTTGGAAGAAATTTAATGTCGCTGTGAGATGTAGTAATAGCATGTCCGACGGTCATTAATGAGGTATGGTGGACCTCTGTACCCCTAACATAGCAGGGGCCAGAGGCCTTCAAACCGGGTTGGCCAAATGAAGCCAAAAACACATATCCCACTATAAACGTTCGCCGTATCGCTAGCACGTGATACATATATGTGTTTTTCATTTTAGTGTGATCCTTTGGTATTTGCTAATTTTTCCGTAAAAACTTGGGAGTACGCATAGACACTGAAGCTGACGTCAAGCTTCTAAAAATTTTTTTCATGACATGTAGCCCCCCAACCAAGGTCAAATCTGGCAGCTTTCCTACGCTGACAAATAACGTCAAGGTGCACTAGCGCCAAAAATGCTATGTAACGGTAATCGTAATCAGTACATGTGTTATTGAAAAAAAAAGAATATCAGCGTCTGTCCATGTGTTGTTTCATTATGAGGTCGAAGGTCATAAAGTGCCAAAAATGGGGTATGCAAAATGTAATCGCCCCGACCTGACGAAAATTCAATTTAAAAAACCAAATTTAGCATACAGTTTTACAATAGGCCAGAGAGAAACATAGTAACACCACAGGCCTAAGGATCTGCGTGAAATTTTTTGTCGGAAATCCCCCACTCATGGTTGTTTTGTGAGCGTAAAATGGTATCAATGGGTGCTGTCTCCGTTGCGCTAGAAAAACTTCTGCGCCATGCTTGTTCTAAATTGGTCGATTTTTTACCATAAGAGGTCCCTAGCTGAACCAATTTTAGGTCGCAAGTCCTCTAAATGGCTTGAGCGTGACCCTTTTGGTCCGACTTGCATTCAAACAGACCATGGTTCACATGTCACTGCGTTACAAAATAATGACATTTCGGATTAAAATTTGACCCTCAGGGGTACCCTTTGCGACCCCTGTAGCAGGTTCTACCAGATACTGCGATCCCTGTGCTAGCTCGTTTTGCATAGAGACATCGATATTCAAAAAATCCAGGGTTTTTTATGTCGGAAGGGGTCTAGACACTACATACGAAAACGCTTCATTTTGGCTTCAAAAAGTGGTGTTTCAAAAATACATGGTTTCGTGAAATGACCCAGTTACATATCGATCGATAAGCTACTTGAGTAATATTGTTGCTATAAATGGATATTGACATACATGTTACGCGGTCGGACTTCCGGGGGGGGGAGTCGTCATGGGGTATAAATTTTCAAAATTTTTCTTAATTTTTACCAATTTTTCCCTAATTTGCCCAAAATTTTCCGGAACATGGCTGTGAATATTCTGCGTAATTTGGAACGTAAGTTGTGGGCTATTTTTAGCGGTAATAACACTTTTATTGTTATATGAAAGTACCGTAGTATAAACTGTGGACAATTTGAGCTATGGGAAGAATAGTATTCTCGTGTTTCTACACTTTATATTTTTTTATTAATTTCATTGTTCAATTACTCATCAATTTTTTTTGGACTTTTGAACAAAATAATTGATGCGTGATATGTTTGCAGTTTGGGCACACTTGTTCGTTGCTTTGCATGCATATCGGCAAAGGCTTTTGAATCATTTTCCAGAAATCTGTATATCTATGAGTATCGTTTATTTAGGCCATACAGTAGTCGCCAGAAATAGCTGCTTCTTTCATGCGAGCGAACGTCCAACTGAGCAGGAAGCAAATCAGAAGGTCATTTCAGACAGATGTACTGGCCGTGTTTTCTGTTATAACTCTGCAACCGAGCAGGAAGCAAATAGCGAGGAATCACAAGGTCGTTTCAGACAGATGTACTGGCCGTGTTTTCTGTTATAACTCTGCAACTGAGCAGGAAGCAAATAGCGAGGAATCACAAGGTCATTTCAGACAGATGTACTGGCCGTGTTTTCTGTTATAACTCTACAACTGAGCAGGAAGCAAATAGCGAGGAATCACAAGGTCATTTCAGACAGATGTACTGGCCGTGTTTTCTGTTATAACTCTGCAACCGAGCAGGAAGCAAATAGCGAGGAATCACAAGGTCATTTCAGACAGATGTACTGGCCGTGTTTTCTGTTATAACTCTGCAACTGAGCAGGAAGCAAATAGCGAGGAATCACAAGGTCATTTCAGACAGATGTACTGGCCGTGTTTTCTGTTATAACTCTGCAACTGAGCAGGAAGCAAATAGCGAGGAATCACAAGGTCATTTCAGACAGATGTACTGGCTTTGTTTTCTGTTATAACTCTGCAAATCTTGGGAGATCCTTCATGGAGACATGATAATAAAACGTATACATTCGGCATTTTTTCGTTTAAAACCACAGAAACTCATGTTTTTTGCGGAAAATGTGGTATGACTATGCAGTCTTAAGCATTAGAGATAGAGAGGAAAAATGGATGCCGCCATTGCACGAAATATTTTCTATACCGGTAGTGGTTCTGCGGCTATTTTTGTCCAAATAGACATAGTTTTCAAACTTTTCCAGAACTTTCGAAAAATAGAATTTTAAGGGTCATTTTTATGTTAAAGACTGTATGGAATGCAAATGGCTTGACAAATGTTATGATTTTCATCGTATTTAGCTACTTAGAAAAGCTAAAGACCCGTTCTAGCTTTGTACCCAGAGCTGGATAGAATAAATACCAAGTTTGGCTACTATTGATGCAATTTAGTTACCTGAAGCTTCTCAGGGCAATAGTTTGCCCTATTATAGATCTGATAGAATGAAACCAACGATTTCAACGGGTTAAATTATTTTTATAAACCTATCTTTCACCTTCAATAAGCTAAAAATTTGTAGGTAAAAATGTTGTAAATTTAAATGATAGTTGAAACTATAGATTTTAGCTCGAAAACTGCTACTCCAACAAAATATTTTCCGTTGCAGTTCTCGACGAGGAGACCGTGTTTTTTTATCTTACTTTCTTCTTACCTACTTTTTGGCGCAGTGGCTCAATCGGTACAATGTTGGACTATCGACCATTCCTCCGGCGTTGGTTGATGGATGAGCATAAATGCAAAAATGACCAGGCTGCTATGTGTGGCACCAACTACTACTATTCACCGGGCACAAAAGTCAGGGTAAGGAGGAAGATTGGCACCGCTCCGCCTTTAACAACGGGTATTTTCATATCCCATTTTCAACTGCTTCTATCAACCGTTATGTTTCAGAAATGTCCTGAAGCATAATAATGTCAAAATGACAGTGTGCAAAAAATTTCCAAAATTCGTCAAATCGAGTATGTATGTAGTTATTGAACAAAGTGATTTTTAGCAAATGGAACTTTGCTGTTTAGACATGCTGCTCTTTCCATTTCATGAAAGTTCTATCGCCCCATTTGAGTAATCTTCTTGATATCGAGGCTTCTTGTGGTCTCGAGGCTTCTTTTACTTGAATGATGAGTCAGTTTTGGTTGTGAGTGAGCGCTGTTGTTATATTGAAGTTTTTTGTTTTATTTGTTTGTTTCAGATCCTAGAGACATTTTTTCCTTCTCGTCCTCGTGTTAAGCTCCCGAGAAGCGAAGAAAATGTCGAAGAAGTCTGTCTTCAGCCGTACGATGAACATGCTCACGCTAGCGGTAATCTATCTAACTATGCTAATTTTTTTAGGCAATTCCTAGTAAAATTGGAACTTCTCATAACTATTCTCTGACTACAGTAACTACATGGTAGACATATCCACGCGATGTCGGAACGGTGATAAAATATTATTCCTCAGGGTTAAATTATCCGCCATAATCAGCAGCGATGTGTCCGACGGCCGTTTCCTGGAAATTTTAACCTAGTAAAACAACAATAATTGCCGGATTTTTTTTCAATGGACGGAGGAACTTTATAAATTTTTTCATTTATTTCATTTAATGTATTTAATTTTTCTGATCAGTCTTTAACAGTTTGGAAGTTCGTTTTCAGAACACACATTACGGCAGAAATAACTTCGTTAAACATGATTTCCTTGGTATAAATACTGTAGAACAAATATGCCTATATATCCTTCCCTGCACTCATGGATTTCTCTTTATGACGTAAATAAGTTATAAAATTTATGAGAAAATACGGAAATGCTTCTTGGCGATCGGGCATCGTGTGATATAGTGGTCGGAACGTAGTGAAACGTAATGGAGACTGGGTGTTGCAGGAGTGAAATCTTTTAAATTCCATCCTTGTGTGGGTGTTGATCGGCTATGACTCAAGAACGACTTAACTGATTTTCATGGTTCATTTTCATTCGAACCGGTATAGTCGATTTACATTTACATTCCGAGTTTTTTTGATTTGGGGTCTGGTTCCGGGGTTAGGGGTCAAAATGTGGGGTTTTTGCCCCATTTTGGTGCCCTTCACGTTTTATTTTAACTTTTGAAATTTTTTTGTCTGGATGGTTTTATTTCATAGTAAAATGATAAATGCCGATGTCCCTTTTTGTTTTTCGATTACTAAGGTTCCGGTTCTGGAATTATGGGTTTGAGGTACGGGGTGTGGCGCCCCAATGGTCCCAAAATTTGAAAATTTATTCTGACCTTTTGGGCTGTTTATAAGTTTAGTCTGGGGGTTTCGGGTATGGTAAACTCATTGCCTGTGCCGGTTACAGGGTATATCCCCATGGTTTTGGGTCAGAGGTCAAAACGAGGGTTTTTCATCCCATATTGGTACCCTTCACGGAAGCAATATTATTTTTATCTTAACTTTTGAATTGATTCTCTGGTTGATTTTATTTTATTGTAAAATGATAAATGCTGATGCCTCTTTTTTGTTTTTCGATTAGGGCTCCGGTTTTGGAGTATGGGGTTTGAGGTATGGCACCATCATGGTTTATCGACCCAAAATTTGAAAATTTGTTCTGACGTTCTAGGCGTCTAAAAAGTTTCATTCGAGGGTTTTCCGGCATGGTAACCTCATTGCAGGTGTTGGTTTTATTTGCGACCCATAGGTGCAGAGGGTATGGCGCTTCCTTGGTTCGGGATCAGAGGTCAAAATGCGTGTTTTTTACTCCATTTTAGTACCCTTCACGGAAGCAATGTTATTTTTATCTTAACATTCGAATTTTTTTCTCTGGTTGGTTTTATTTCATACTAAAATGATAAATAGCTATTTTTGTTTTTCGATTACGGCTCCGGTTTTGGAGTTATGGGGTTTGAAGTATGGCACCATCATGGTTCTTTGACCCAAAATCGGAAAATTTTGTTCTGACGTCCAGGGCTGCTGAAAAGTTTCACTTGGGGGCTTTCGTGCATGGTAAACTCATTGCAGGTGTTGGTTTTGCTCTGCGATTCATGGTTCTATGGGTACGGGGGTATGGCGCCCCTTGGTTCAGGGTCAGACGTCAAAATGGAGGTTTTTACTTCATTTTAGTACTCTTTACGAAAGCAAGGTTATTTTATCTTAATCTTCGATTTTTTATCTGGTTGATTTTATTTATCATTGCCGATGTTGATTTCGTTCTGCGATCCACGGGTACGTGGATGTAGCGCCCCCATTGTTCATCGATCCAATATTTTATTATGATGTTCTGGGAGGCTCTCAGGTTCGACTTGGGGGGTGTTCGGGTGTGCGAAACTTATTGCCGGTGTTAGTTTTGTGTTAACTTATGCGGTATTGTGTGATATCCACATATAGCATATCGACGTATGCTATCAAGAGCTGAATGGCTGTGCATGCAAAAGGCGTAGGTGTACTTATGCTTCACTACTTTCTGCAATCCCGATAGAGTTACCAGTTATAATTTAATGTTACCAGGCACATGGTTAGTACCACTGCTAATAACTTTCGAAATAGTTGGTATAGTTTAATGTTATTGGAATAGAGGCAGCGGAGTTTCCACTGAGGTCGCTAGCGGAAAAATTGTAGAAAATTTTTTTGTTCGTCGGAGCTTCGCATAAATCATTTTCGGGTGGATGGTTTTCGACAAAATTTGTTTGTTCGATAGCCAAAAAGTGGCTAACGATTGCCCGAACGCTAAGAGCTCCGTTCGACTCGACCTTCCGTGTCAAAATGGCTAATTACTATTTTAAAGGTTCTTTGCTAAATTTGGCCATAGAGGTACATGTAATGTTTCGCAGCCCATATGTCGCGATAGGCCTCGCATCGAAAAACATACGCAATAAGTGCTCGATATCTAGAACTTTTTTGAACTACACTTTGTTTGTCGGACTATTTGCGGGGCTTCTACGGGCCCTAATCTGGTTGGTCAACCAGTTGTCATAAAAATGTTAATTTTTCAAATGGTGGCATGTATTTTTGCCTCACATTAAGCGTCGATGTGGTTATAAAGCAACAGTCGAATATTATGGTTTTGTTATCTAGAGTTGAGCATGGCTTTTAGGGACTTTTGGGATTTTGTTGGCAACCAACCTATCCCCAGAATGTAGCGTGCAATAACATTTGGTTATATAATTGCTTTCGGTGCGTTTAGATTGATCGATGTAATTATGTTTTCCGGTTAGCTATTTAAACGTCGGACACAACGTATAGAAACTGCTAAACCTTATTTTTATTGCTAAAAATATGATTTTAACACGGATAATCTTGTTTCATTGTTATTGCATTGATGCGGAGTTTGTTAAAATTTATTGGTTCTGTCTCGGGAGCGGAAGTGCGCATATCGGTAATTTGTTTACTATTTGAATGTTTTGAATCAACCGCATTATACTGCTGAAAGCGTTTATCTGTAGCTTTGCCTTTCCAAGTGCAGCGGTTATGCAAGGCCAATTTTAAAGTACAAATCTAGTCACGTTTTCGTGTTCTCATAGTAATCGTTAAAGTGATGTAATGAAAATTTTCGTACTATGGGTAAGACATTGAACCGAGGGGTAAGACATTAATATCCACCCAATTTGATCCCCACATTTGGTCACTCAATAAAAGATAAGAACTTAATAAAGTTAATAAGGTGGAAATTAATCTTATGTCCAGATAGGCATTGCTACTCGCTGTTGTTATAATTTGTGATTTTCGGTGTTTGGACTAATTTTTGTCGAATTTTCTGCTTTATCACTTTTAGGCTGTAGACTTATCATTGAAATTTTCCCTAGAGACATTGGAGCCAGTAAATAAATAGCCCAAAACAGTATTGTCCATCAAAATTATATATTTGGCTGTTAGTGTTGATAGCTTTGGTAAATTCGGTTCTTGTGGTTTTTATGTGCCGTTTCCGTGATACATCAATGTCATTTAGTTGCAATAGCGTAACATACAATATTATTGCAATATCAAAATGAAGTGCATATTCAGTCGAACGCAAACAAAATCGACCGATATCGCAATGGATTCTCGTTAAATTAAACGCAAATTGACATTTTTTATTGAATTAGTTTTATTAGTACTTTAATGCGATCGAACTTCATTAAACTAATCGCAAAACGATCGATTCTCGTTTAAACGAAAACCGTGGAAATCGAACGGGACTTCGCTTGATTTTTGAGCACTACATCTCAATTGCGACAGTATAGTAATCGAGCAACATTAATTTTTAAGGTTCTGGTGCTCGGCGTGAAGCGTATCACGACGATGACGACGAAGATGATTCTGGTGTTGGCGGCTCTCGGGTCCAATGTGCTCACCAGTAGAAGACGAAACGACGACCGAAAGTCAGAGGATCGACACCGTTCCTACGTAGAGTTCGATACAACAAAAGAAATAAACTTGTGTATAAATTTAGTGATGTGAATTGGAGTAAAGTCATTTAGGAACCGAGGACACGTGGAGTTTAGAATGAGAATTTCGGTCAGGATATTGGAACAATTCAGAGCAAACAGTATCGGTCTAGGGTATAATAGTTTGGTCTTATTCAGTAGAAATAATTTCGGTTAGGGAATAATGACTTAGACCTGTTCAGCTAAACTACCGCTTTTTGTTAGATGATGGCAAAAACTAGGTTAGATTTCAAAAGGTATTTATAGCTTGCTTCAATTAATGAAAGCTGTTTAGCACCAAAAATTATAGATGTAAGAAATTTTAGGGTTAAAATGACTGAGATGGGTCTGCAATATTTTCAGTCTCCAAGAAACAGCTGTGAAAATTTTGGCGAGTATTGTAGAAAGAACAATGCGAGCAACCACATTTTAGTGTCTTATTCAAAAACTTATGTCTAGGCAGAGTCTTCGGTTAATTTATATTTTAATTTAGTAATAAATTAATACATTCGTTTTAAAATAAAAACAGTCACGGACAAAAATAAGTGCAATAACATGTTACTAAGTTATTAAAATGTAATCAAACGTTTTTGCGTTCAAGAACGAATATTGTAACGTTTGTTAGGTTCGCTTTTGTGCACTTATTTCTGTTAGTGTGACTGTATTAAGATGGTTATACTCTTACTTTTTAAAGCATGACTGTCGAAATATAAAGTGTTTGTGGGAAAATTCAGTTTTGGACCGTAAGTTTTCGACATTGTAAACATCTTGTAAACATTGTTTAGTCTGTGTCACGCGAAAGCATTTTTGTTTTGTTTTGAACCCTATTATACATAAGACGTTAATGTTCTGACCTCGAGGTGACTAAAATTGGATAAGGTAAAATATAAGATAGTAGAAACTGAGATATTTTTTATTTCAGTCAATAAATAATAATTAACAATAAAATATGAATTTTAGTGTAAACAATATTGTTTTCAGTGATCTTAATATAGGAATGTGCATTTTAGCGAGAAATGCGGAATGTTTATCCAAATGTGGATATCTGGATGCTTTAAAATCGCCAGCGAGCACAGAGACTTAAATTGTGTAATTATTTTGTGATTTCATTTTATTAGTAACTGTATATTTTCCTAAGCTATAATTGTACTGTTATAGCAACTAAGGCTACAGGAGGCTGAATGTTTGTCCGTTTTGTGCGATTGCTGCATAGTGTCGCGCCGATCCGAAAATATTACAAACCGGGTCCCAAAGTCTGGTTCCGACTTGAATTTGGCAGCACCGGTACGTGTACATAGTCTGTCTGCCTTACTAATTCCGCAATCGAGTCGGCCAAAAACCATTCCTTAGGTCCTAAAATCGCTTAAGTAAATCCATAAATCGAGTTGTTCCTCATTTAATACTATTTTTCTGCATGATCATTTAGCGAATTTTAATATTATCACGTTGCGGTTGGAATTGCGAGAGAATTTGACACCAGACAACACTGACGTACCAAATAAAGTTATATAATGCCAAGATAAACCTAATCGCTAGGTGTGATTATCGTATTTATTATTTTGCAAAATTTTCGTTATGAACGGTTTTTGAGTGTGTCAAACACAAAAGTGTTGTCAATTTTTTTAGTTTTCGTTGGATTTGAACTAAACAAGGATAAGTTTACGAATAAAACCTGACAAAAGTAAGACACTTCGTTTTGACGTATTTAATAAAGGACATTATCTTTGGGATGTTGTGCTGGTTTACCTATCAAAGCTAGAGTTGCCGAGTTACGAAGCCGTAAGGAAATGCCATTTACAGAATGCAGTCGTACTCATTTTACCGCTGCGTACCCTGGAGCAACGTGGCATAATTTCTTGGCCAAGAAGATTATGGCCACAGGAGGATCCGAACACATCGCCTCACATATTGTAACCCTTGTCCGCGACGCCACAGTTACATTAAATTTATTCGCAGGGTCGAATTATAGTTCGAAGGAAATTGCCATATTCTAAAATTTACAGTAAGTTCAAAATTTTTAATTCAGTTATCAATTTCAAAAAAAAATACAAAATACTGGTCAGTCAAGGTTTTGAAAATTACGTTAGAAGTAGGGTAAATCTTCAAAACCATGATTGACTAGTATTTTATAATTTGAAATTGGCAACGGGATTAAAAAATGTAGACAATATTGTAAATTTAAGAGTATGGCGAATTCCTTCAAACTTCGATTCGAATGTGTGTATGACCAGGACCGCATCTGAAGGATAAGTAACCTTTACTGACAACGTCAAAACGAGAAGTCTTTTATTTTATCAGTGTTTTGCTTGTGAACATGTCTTAGGTTTTTGAAGAAAGTGTTATATTGTGACTGCTTAGTGTCATTGATCTCTCGGTGCAGCGAAATGCAATATACAAGCTTAACAGTGCTGTTGAAGTGTAATTTTCATCAGTAAACAAACCGTAAAGGATGTACATTATCCTACAACAAGAATATGCAAAAACGTAAATTGCTAAGTAAATGCTGTAAATTGATAAGTATGATGCTAAAATTTTACACTTTTATTGCGAGTATATAGTGCATTACTGGACCGAATGTAGCTCAGTTTGTGTGTTGTTTAACGTTCGTAGTTGCTTCACGGTTTCGATTCACCAGCTTCTATAATACTTATTTGTCTATACTACGTTTTGGAGCTTTGTATTGTTTTTTTCATTCTATGGTCCCGTTGTCTGGCCCTAACATAGCGCATTAATGCGCTTTGTATATTAGTTGTGGGCTTACAGAAACTTGTCGGCTCTGTAGCGCAGTGGTTATAGCAAACGTGCGTAAAATTATGATTTTAATGCATTTTTCGATATTTCCTGATGTATTGAACAACTGTCATGTTTAAGCGTTAGCAAGCAAAGCGTTTATGTATATAGAAAATATATTTTATATGTACGGCGATTTATGAGGCGCACATTCGATGCATTTTGACAATAATTTATCCTTAGATAAATTAAAAGTTGATATCGTATCTATCGAGAATTATTCCCAAATCTAAGCCGAATACCCGAAATATAAGATTTGTTTTAATGACGATTTGCGTAGAACTGCATAGCTTGTCTTTCATTACAATTGTCGCCTTGTAATTTGGACTATGCACATAATACATGCATAAGTATATTATGCATATAAATATATGTATATTTACCAAGCGCACTGGTAATATATATCGGTTGGCATTGTCCACTGACGACTGTAGTAGTTATGTATATAATGGTCCCATAATGACTCTTCAACTTGTTCTTCTGAGCAACCTCAGCTGAAGGCATTAAGTGAGGCCAAGTCAAGCTGAAAGGCAATACGTTATAACGTTAGGAAACGGAACAGCTTAGTTATAATACTTCAAAGACGTAGAGTCAGATTTTGAGTGTGGAGTAGGTCCCAAATTTTAACCCTAAATTAAGTTAAAATGGACTCAATCCGTGTCAAGAGTTGAAAAAGGACCGACCCAACAATCAATGTATATATCTATATATATATATGGAGAACAGTATGGCCTACATTTCACTTATGCCTGTCAAGGATAGTTCAGCATGTAAGTGTATATGTAATATATAGATTGTCGGTATTATATACTGTTTTGTTGTTAATTGCCCATTATCGACTCACCGAAGTCGTACATTTGATAGGGAACAGTAAACTTAATGTGTTGAATTTATGTGTGGCACTACAGAACGATTTGATACCTACTGAAGTGTTCTCTTGAACTGTTGGAGTCTACTAATTAAGAAATCGATTTCCGCAGAAGTGCAGGCGTTTTGAAACGGTTTTAGTGAAAACGTATGATGTCAAAGAAAAGCAGTTTTACGTCACAAAACACGAATGGTCTTCTAGTATTCAGTTTTGGACCGGTGTTCCATGAAAGAAGCGAAGTAGATGTGCGGACAAGGTGGAAGTGCTATCAACGTTCGATTGAAATTGTACCAACGAATACCAGCAACTCAAATGGACAGGTGTTGGCCCGAAATATGCGGTTTTGACATTTTGGTTTCATGAAAAGTTAATCATTCTTACAAGTAATACGGTTTACTGCCGTGTCGCTTCGAAAAATTTTAACGGGTATGTTTACCCTTTACTAAGCTATTATACACGATAAAGTATTGATAAGAACTAATTTTGGCCCGAAATGACGGACCATCAATGAAAAAAACAATACAAAGCTCCAAAACGTAGTATAGACAAATAAGTATTATAGAAGCTGGTGAATCGAAACCGTGAAGCAACTACGAACGTTAAACAACACACAAACTGAGCTACATTCGGTCCAGTAATGCACTATATACTCGCAATAAAAGTGTAAAATTTTAGCATCATACTTATCAATTTACAGCATTTACTTAGCAATTTACGTTTTTGCGTGCTCTTGTTGTAGGATAATGTACATCCTTTACGGTTTGTTTACTGATGAAAATTACACTTCAACAGCACTGTTAAGCTTGTATATTGCATTTCGTGCACCCGGGATCAATGACACTAAGCAGTCACAATATAATTTTCTTCAAAAACCTAGACGTGTTCACAAGCAAAACACTGATAAAAAAAAAGACTTCTCGGTTTTTTGACGTTGTCCCGTAAAGGTTCCTTATCCTTCAGATGCGGTCCTGGGTCGTACACATTGAATGAAGTTTGAGAATTCGCCATACTCTTAGATTTACAATATTGTCTCCGTTTAATTGCCGTTGCCGATTTCGAATTATAAAATACTAGTCAATCATGGTTTTGAAGATTTACCCTACTTTGAGCGTAATTTCCAAAACCTTGACTGACCAGTATTTTGTATTTTTTTTTGAAATTGATAACTGAATTAAGGTTGAACTTACTGTAAATTTTAGAATATGGATTCGATCATGATTGCGACCCCTACAAATTTAATGTAACTGTGGCGTCGCGGACAAGGGTTACAATATGTGAGGCGAGATATTCAGAATCCTCCTGTGGCCATAATCTTATTTCGGCCAAGAGAAAACTATGCCCCACGTTGCTCCAGGTACGCAGCGGTAAAATGAGTACGACTGCATTCTGTAAATGACCGTTTCCTTACGGGCCTACGTAACTGCGACTCTAGCTTTGATAGGCGCAATCAGCACAACATCCCAAAGATAATGTCCTTTATTAAATACGTCAAAACGAAGTGTCTTACTTTTGTCAGGTTTTATTCGTAAACTTATCCTTGTTTAGTTCAAATCCAACGAAAACTAAAAAAATTGACAACACTTTTGTGTTTGACACACTCAAAAACCGTTCATAACGAAATTTTTGCAAAATAATAAATACGATAATCACACCTAGCGATTAGGTTTATCTTGGCATTATATAACTTTATTTGGTACGTCAGTGTTGTCTGATTCAATTCTCTCGCAATTCAACCGCAACGTGATAATATTAAAATTCGCTAAATGATCATGCAGAAAAATAGTATTAAATGAGGAACAACTCGATTTATGGATTTACTTAAGCGATTTTAGGACCTAAGGAATGGTTTTTGGCCGACTCGATTGCGGAATTAGTAAGGCAGACAGACTATGTACACGTACCGGTGCTGCCAAATTCAAGTCGGAACCAGACTTTGGGACCCGGTTTGTAATATTTTCGGATCGGCGCGACACTATGCAGCAATCGCACAAAACGGACAAACATTCAGCCTCCTGTAGCCTTAGTTGCTATAACAGTACAATTATAGCTTAGGAAAATATACAGTTACTAATAAAATGAAATCACAAAATAATTACACAATTTAAGTCTCTGTGCTCGCTGGCGATTTTAAAGCATCCAGATATCCACATTTGGATAAACATTCCGCATTTCTCGCTAAAATGCACATTCCTATATTAAGATCACTGAAAACAATATTGTTTACACTAAAATTAATATTTTATTGTTAATTATTATTTATTGACTGAAATAAAAAATATCTCAGTTTCTACTATCTTTTATATTTTACCTTATCCAATTTTAGTCACCTCGAGGTCAGAACATTAACGTCTTATGTATAATAGGGTTCAAAACAAAACAAAAATGCTTTCGCGTGACACAGACTAAACAATGTTTACAAGATGTTTACAATGTCGAAAACTTACGGTCCAAAGAAGACTGAATTTTCCCACAAACACTTTATATTTCAACAGTCATGTTTTAAAACCTAAGAGTATAACCATCTTAATACAGTCACACTAACAGAAATGAGTGCACAAAAAAGCGAACCTAACAAAAACGTTACAAAGTGTCGTTCTTGAACGCAAAAACGTTTGATTACATTTTAATAACTTAGTAACATGTTATTGCACTTATTTTTGTCCGTGACTGTTTTTATTTTAAAACGAATGTATTAATTTATTACTAAATTAAAATATAGAATTAACTGAAAACTCTGTCTTAAGGCATAAGTTTTTGAAATAAGACACTAAAATGTGGTTGCTCGCATTGTTCTTTCTACAATACTCGCCAAAATTTTCACAGCTGTTTCTTGGAGACTGAAAATATTGCAGACCCGTGTCAGTCATTTTAACCCTAAAAATTTCTTACATCTATAATTTTTGGTGCTAAACAGCTTGATTTAATTGAAGCAAGCTATAAATACCTTTTGAAATCTAACCTAGTTTTTGCCATCATCTAACAAAAAAGCGGTAGTTTAGCTGAACAGGTCTAAGTCGTTGTTCCCTAACAGAAATCTTCTACTGAATAAGACCAAACTATTATACCCTAGACCGATACTGTTTGCTCTGAATTGTTCCAATATCCTGACCGAAATTCTCATTCTAAACTCCACGTGTCCTCGGTTCCTAAATGACTTTACTCCAATTCACATCACTAAATTTATACACAAGTTTATTTCTTTTGTTGTATCGAACTCTACGTAGGAACGGTGTCGATCCTCTGACTTTCGGTCGTAGGTTCGTCTTCTACTGGTGAGCACATTGGACCCGAGAGCCGCCGACACCAGAATCATCTTCGTCGTCATCGTCGTGATACGCTTCACGCCGAGCACCAGAACCTTAAAAATAATGTTGCTCGATTACTATACTGTCGCAATTGAGATGTAGTGCTCAAAAATAAAGCGAAGTCCAGTTCGATTTCCACGGTTTTGGTAAGAAGGAGGAATAAATCGTTTCTACAACGCGATTAGTTTAATGAAGTTCGATGGCATAAAGTACTAATAAAACTAATTCAATAAAAATGTCAATTTGCGTTTTAATTTAACGAGAATCCATTGCGATATCGGTCGATTTTGTTTGCGTTCGACTGAATATGCACTTAGTTGATATTGCAATAATATTGTATGTTACGCTATTGCAACTAAATGACATTGATGTATCACGGAAACGGCACATAAAAACCACAAGAACCGAATTTACCAAAGCTATCAACACTAACAGCCAAATATATAATTTTGATGGACGATACTGCTTTAGCAACTATTGTTACTATCATCAAGTGTCTCTAGGGAAAATTTTCAATGATAAGTCTACAGCCTAAAAGTGATAAAGCAGAAAATTCGACAAAAATTAGTCCAAACACCGAAAATCACAAATTATAACAACAGCGAGTAGCAATGTTTATCTGGACATAAGATTAATTTCCACCTTATTAACTTTATTAAGTTCTTATCTTTTATTGAGTGACCAAATGTAAGAAAAAATTGAATTTGATCAAAATGTAATACCTACCTCAGTTAAATGTATTACCCATCGTACGAAAATTTTCATTACATCACTTTAACGATTACTATGAGAACACGAAAACGTGACTAGATTTGTACTTTAAAATTGGCCTTGCATAACCGCTGCACTTGGAAAGGCAAAGCTACAGATAAACGCTTTCAGCAGTATAATGCGGTTGATTCAAAACATTCAAATAGTAAACAAATTACCGATATGCGCACTTCCGCTCCCGAGACAGAACCAATAAATTTTAACAAACTCCGCATCAATGCAATAACAATGAAACAAGATTATCCGTGTTAAAATCATATTTTTAGCAATAAAAATAAGGTTTAGCAGTTTCTATACGTTGTGTCCGACGTTTAAATAGCTAACCGGAAAACATAATTACATCGATCAATCTAAACGCACCGAAAGCAATTATATAACCAAATGTTATTGCACGCTACATTCTGGGGATAGGTTGGTTGCCAACAAAATCCCAAAAGTCCCTAAAAGCCATGCTCAACTCTAGATAACAAAACCATAATATTCGACTGTTGCTTTATAACCACATCGACGCTTAATGTGAGGCAAAAATACATGCCACCATTTGAAAAATTAACATTTTTATGACAACTGGTTGACCAACCAGATTAGGGCACCATAGAGAACCCCGCCAAATAGTCCGACAAACAAAGTGTAGTTCAAAAAAGTTCTAGATATCGAGCACTTATTGCGTATGTTTTTCGATGCGAGGCCTATCGCGACATATGGGCTGCGAAACATTACATGTACCTCTATGGCCAAATTTAGCAAAGAACCTTTAAAATAGTAATTAGCCATTTTGACACGGAAGGTCGAGTCGAACGGAGGCTCTTCAGCGTTCGGGCAATTGTCAGCGCGCTTTTTGGCTATCGAACAAACAAATTTTGTCGAAAACCATCCACCCGAAAATGATTTATGCGAAGCTCCGACGAACAAAAAAATTTTCTACAATTTTTCCGCTAGCGACCTCAGTGGAAACTCCGCTGCCTCTATTCCAATAACATTGATTTATTTCAACTATTTCGAAAGTTATTAGCAGTGGTACTAACCATGTGCCTGGTAACATTAAATTATAACTAGTTACTCTATCGAGATTGAAGAACGTAGTGAAACATAAGTACACCTACGCCTTTTGCATGCACAGCCATTCAGCTCTCGACAGCATACGTCGATATGCTGTATCTGGATATCACACAATACCGCATAAATTCCAACAAAACTAACAACGGTAATAAGTTTCGCACACCCAAACACCCCCCAAGTCAAACCTGAGAGCCTCCCAGAACATCATAATAAAATATTGGATCGATGAACAATGGGGGCGCTACATCCACGTACCCGTGGATCGCAGAACAAAATCAACATCGGCAATGATAAATAAAATCAACCAGATAAAAAATCGAAAATTAAGATAAAAATAACCTTGCTTTCGTAAAGAGTACTAAAATGAAGTAAAAACCTCCATTTTGACGTCTGACCCTGAACCAAGGGGCGCCATACCCCCGTACCGAGTGAGAACCATGAATCGCAGAGCAAAACCAACACCTGCAATGAGTTTACCATGCACGAAAGCCCCCAAGTGAAACTTTTCAGCAGCCCTGGACGTCAGAACAAAATTTTCCGATTTTGGCTAAGAAGAACCATGATGGTGCCATACTTCAAACCCCATAACTCCAAAACCGGAGCCGTAATCGAAAAACAAAAATAGCTATTTATCATTTTAGTATGAAATAAAACCAACCAGAGAAAAAAATTCGAATGTTAAGATAAAAATAACATTGCTTCCGTGAAGGGTACTAAAATGGAGTAAAAAACACGCATTTTGACCTCTGATCCCGAACCAAGGAAGCGCCATACCCTCTGCACCTATGGGTCGCAAATAAAACCAACACCTGCAATGAGGTTACCATGCCGGAAAACCCTCGAATGAAACTTTTTAGACGCCTAGAACGTCAGAACAAATTTTCAAATTTTGGGTCGATAAACCATGATGGTGCCATACCTCAAACCCCATACTCCAAAACCGGAGCCCTAATCGAAAAACAAAAAAGAGGCATCAGCATTTATCATTTTACAATAAAATAAAATCAACCAGAGAATCAATTCAAAAGTTAAGATAAAAATAATATTGCTTCCGTGAAGGGTACCAATATGGGATGAAAAACCCTCGTTTTGACCTCTGACCCAAAACCATGGGGATATACCCTGTAACCGGCACAGGCAATGAGTTTACCATACCCGAAACCCCCAGACTAAACTTATAAACAGCCCAAAAGGTCAGAATAAATTTTCAAATTTTGGGACCATTGCGGGCGCTGATACCCTAGCACGTAATTAAAACCAAGGCT
>JASANE010002529.1:0-13152 GCA_030248225.1 Trileptium ribeirensis | reverse complement strand
TGTTGTACATATGGTATCAACCATTGCACGCAAGGTTTGATACAAACGCTATCACTGCTCTAGCCGAAGTCATAGTAAGCAATATTTCACTCAACATGTGGTAATAAAAGCGCGTTATTAGCATTTTGAGGGCAATGGAAAGCCGGTCTTCAATTTGCGTACCATCTTTGCGCGACGTGTCTACGGTGTACATTTCGTGCACGCACTTCTGTGTGAAAGACGCATAATGTACGTAGTCGAAGTTCCAGATAGTGATTTAGCTCCACAGTTGCTGTACAACGATTAAATGACCTCAGCAATTTTCAATAAATCCTATCACTTCATTTATGACACCAAAATTCCTGCTCCCTATAATCCTAAAGTCGTTTTCTAAATGACTGTAGAATGCTGCTGCTAAAACAGTGACACTTTAGTTTATTTACACAATACATATATATACACTGCAAAAATAAAAAATCGAGACAACCTAAATTTAATGCTAACTAAAATAGTAGATAAAAAAGGCTGGTTTACCCCCCCCCCACAAGTGGGGTGGGTGGGGTGACAGATGGCATATATATATACCCCACATGTGGTTATTTGTGTGGGGTATATATGCCTATATGCGTGAGTATATATATAC
Source organism: Trileptium ribeirensis (assembly GCA_030248225.1). Taxonomy (NCBI): domain Eukaryota; kingdom Metazoa; phylum Nematoda; class Enoplea; order Enoplida; family Thoracostomopsidae; genus Trileptium; species Trileptium ribeirensis. The sequence goes on along the minus strand of JASANE010002529.1, from coordinate 12,530 downwards.
CATGTGGTTATTTGTGTGGGGTATATATATATTTATATATATTATATCATAATCCACCGCCTCACATATCAGTTTTCAATTTTTACCACCACATATTAACTCAGTTTCTACGCTATTAGTCCGAATCCTTGTGTGGTCTATCACTCAACCTCTCACTATATATATAATGAACGGACATCATTCTCTCCTTAAAATAAACTACGCAAAAAGGTTAATGGATAATTAAAAATTCAGTAGCGTAGATATCTGGCGGTATATATGATGTTATATTTATTAATAGTGGGGATACGACGTGACTCATGCTGTTGAAACCTTTAAAATGAGACTGACCATATGACGTAATTTAAAAATAAGTACTAAATTTGGGTATCTAATTGTTTATACGAAAACCTGTCCACATTTATACCACCTCATAGAACATCTACAAGGGCGTGAAGGTGTGGCAGTTTCAAACATCTAAAATTATGGTTGCATATGTCTATGGTTTATCATTAACTATCTTTTGATGTTATGTCGGAGGTGTTTTGCTGAATATATTGGTTAATAAGAGGTGTAGCGGTACTTATTGTATATAATGGAGTTTTAGTAGAAACACAACAACAACGGAGTAATAGCACATTTTGCTATACTATATATGCAAGCGTGTAGCGAGGATTTCGGATTAGAGGGAGTTGGCCTCGGCCCCCTAGCCCCTCCCCCTCTGGCTACGCCCCTGTATATATGGAAAAGTCATCCTTTAATTACGCGAGATCAGTTAAAGAAGTCATTATATATGTATGTATATTATGAATACAGTTATTTACTGATAAAAAGTATACATATATCATACAGTACAAGACACACAACTCAAGATACTTCATTCACAGTTACATCTAACTTTTCATGATGGTATTTGGATCCTTTTAACATGGGTAAATATACAAATGCTCTATATATACACTTAGCTACATGGTACTATACAATTATTTACATGTTATTATAAATTTATTTAGATTAACTACAATTAAATACGTCGTATTGCTTATTAATAATTGTTAATAAGTTCAATTCGTTTCTCACCATTTTGGTTGATTTGCTCGACGTTGCAGCGTTGATGCTAAAACAATAAAGATTTAGTAAGTTTAACTCAAAATTAGTAAATAAGCTCACATGTCACGTCTTTTAACTTTTTTGGAGATCATGTCACCTACCTCCACAGTTTACCCAATTCATATTTAAACTAAGCTTATAACATAACGGAGTGCTAATTCACGCTTATTTTTTATTTAAGGATTAAACTCGTTAAACATATATCAACACATATTAAGTTGAAGTCACATATGAATGCTATATTTAAAATTATGTTTTAAAGATTAGTAAAAACTAATGAAAATATGATTCATTACCTACCCTCATAATCTTTGTGGAACTCCTGATCTAGTTCTTCAGAAGATACCACATACCAGTGCGCAACACGTCTCCAAACACCATCATAACAACGTAATTTTCCAGGGTATTGCAGTATCCACGCACCCCCACTGGAACGCAAAATTTTGCGAAGAACACTCTTCGCGTATAGCACCCAACGTTACTAGTTATGGAAATAGCGTTCTCCATAACTGCGATAGCTACCAAATGAGGATTGAAGAACCAACTCTTTTGATCCCTGCTTGGTTGAGTGTGACCAGTTAGGTAATGATCAGAAAGTTCAATGCTTAACTCAAGTTTAAAGCAGAAAAATGAAATTAAACAACCAATATCCATGATGATGTTACTGATAATGGGTTTTAAATGTTGTATACTATGTTACCGTTAGTACTTAATGTCCCCATCTGGTGCAATTTATTTTCCCTGTTGCTGATCACTTTTTGATGGAATTTTGGGAAATGTACCTCATCTTTTTTTATTTGTAAACATATCCTAGTTTTTCAATCATGAGCAATTGAATGGGAGGGAGGGATTGGTTATTATATACGTAAAACATTATCCAATTAATAATTATTAATAACACGATTCATAGTAAAATCACAAAAAAAATCGGCTATGTTGAATCGTATTATTATGCAGATAGCTTACACAACTAATAACATATACCTTATTTTGTAATAACTTATAGTTACTATCACTAGTAAAGTTACGAAAAGTCGCAATTATATGTTCTTAGCTATGGTGAATCTTATTCAAATTGATTACATAGCTAATAGTTTACGGGTTATTCGTTAATAACTTATAACTATTAGTAGTAAAGTTGTCAAAATTCATAATTGGAGGTTTTAGGCTATGTTTAATTAATTTATGCAATTATTATTGAAATAGGTTACATAGTTAATAATTTTATAGGTATGAGTAAAGTTATAAAAATTCATAACTAGAGCTACGCTTAATTTATTTTGTTTACATAGCTGAACGATTTTATCATTATATATATAACTTTATTTTCTGCTGATATATCCATCTTTAAAGACTTTGTTTCAGAATCTCTTAAAAAGAATGGCATTTATTTGTAATAAATGTAATAAAAGCTTTACTAGACGTGATCATTTAACACGTCATGGTAAAAATACAGTTCATGGTATCCAACTCAATTGGTGTCAAATTTGTGCTAAGATATTTTCGCGTCAGGATGCTCTCACAAGACACCAGAACAAATATTGTACCGCTCAACAACCGTCGACCGTTATGGAATCAAACAACGAACAAATGGTGGAGTAGTTGACGTTCGATACTGCTCCCCAACCATCGATCGGTGCAACGATCGAGGCTGCTCAACAACCGTCGACATCAAGTGACGTGCAACCATCGAGCGATGTTGATCATCTCAACGAGCTGTAGCAAATGGCGCAGGAGATCGTTGACAATGAGCATCAACGGTCGCCCATTGTCGAGTAATCCGATTGGATGATAATGCGGCAATGGATCAAAGCGCTGAAAGGGTACCTCCTCAGCTATTACATGGTACCCAAGCGGCGCTTCAACGATCTTTCCGTCTTCCTGACGCAATCGCGTCAGATGCTTCATCGATTGATCGACACCCATCTCAAACGTGGCTGGATGGCACATAAATATCAGCTCATTTCAACACGCGATCCTGCACGGAAACAACATCGACATCGAGCTGACCGATTTCTTCAACGAGCTGATCAAAAAATTGGACTATTTTCAACGATTAGGATCTGGATGGATCCAAGACATTCAACATGCTGATGTGCACATTTTTGCAATCGGGTACAATAGAAAGTCGATTTGAGTCGAAGTTCCGCCGCTGCGGTATATCACAAAGTGCCTTTCCTTCTTCTCGTAGAACGTGTTAACTATCCTCAATTCTTTGGCCATTGCAAAATCGAGAATTTAGTCACTTTCTTCATTTCCATCTCCGATTGAAAGACTATCATGAACCCTTTCTACTCCGTCATTTTGCGTGGCAACATGTCCGTTCAGGTCACCTGCCACTATCACCTGCCACTACATATCGAGTCCCGCCCAAACTCTCCCTGCAATCAAACAAATCTTCCCAGAAAATATCCTTCTCTTCTTCACTACATCCAACTTGTGGAGCCTACACTGAGACGATGGTGATGAGGAAAGAAACAATCCTGTCACTTTTCCTCTTGACTTCCACAACTTCATCGACTAGATGTTTGTCCAGTATCACGCCCACTCCGTTCCTTCCACTTTCTGTCCCGATGTAAAACAAGTTATACCCTTCGCCAAGTTCGCGGGCTTTCGATCCCTTCCATCTCGTTTCCTGTACGCAAAGGATGTCGATTTTGCGATTTTTCATCATGTCAATGATGTCTCTGCCCTTAGCTGTCATGGTTCTCACATTGAGACTTCCAGTCTTCATTCTTCTCATTTTTCTCTAGACTAACTTCTTTAGCCGAACTCGTCCTCGAAAGCCCGGTAGCCCTCGCTGATTTTCCACAGGTTTAGAGCGATGTTCCTGCGCGTCGCTTACGGGGGACGCCCTAGCCATATCGTCATTCACAGTCGTAACTAGCATAGTTTTGATTTCAGCAGTGTTTTGCGGCCGGATGCCTTTCCTAACGCCAACCCTCACTGCTTTCTCAGACGGGATTGGGACCGTCCACGTCGAGTTTGCTTCAGATTAAGCATACAAACCTCAACCTATGTAGAAAGATAACGGTTCCTGTGTACATAACCAGTGGGGAAAAACGTGAAATGATACTCTAGGCATGGAAATATTCAAGTAAACAATATTTTTACATCACACACATCAACATTTCAGCCAAAATTTAAAAGCATCAACAAGGTAATTCCGCGTAATCCGTATCCAAGCAGAGGATCCACCACATTACATGTGTCCAGCCTTAATTCTCTTATTTTGAATGAAATATTCTTAAACAAACCTTTCAGGAACATTAGTTTCCGGGGCTTTGCAAATTCATTTTCCCTGATTTCATTGATAGCAGAGGCCAAATTTGCCTGAAAAACTCATTTTCCAGGTATCCTTATATTCTGCCGTGCCTGGGAAACAGACGTATGCCCACATTTCATGATTTCGAAAAAAACGCGTTTAAAGTTTGACGCATTCTGTGGCTCAGCGTTTCAATCGAATGTTACAAAAATGAGCATGGGGATAGCTGTATGGAATTCCTATTTCTTCAGTAAACTTCAACTTTGTACTTTATATAGCGCAAATTTTATGACTAAAATTGTGAGGGAGGGTGGACATGCGTCATTTTTCCCGAGAAAAAAGTCACTAAAATCGGAAGGACATACGTGATTTTTGACACCTTTTTTGCAAAAAAGACGCATGTCCATGACTAAATCACGTATGTCCATCGGTTTCAAGAAAAGTGGATATACTTTACCAAAATTTCTTCAGAACTGGACATACGTGTTTTGCCATTAACATGATTATATTTCCAACATCAAAATAAGGCAGTAATTATTATCAATTAACATTACTTAATTTAGCCATTTAACTCATTTTAAATAGTTTCCCAACATATTTACTTTCCTAACGTCCCCCGAGTGTAGTCATAAGCTCTCTGCATCCGAAATATCTTCCATTTCCTCATAAACTGTCGTTGGAATGTTAATCCGGAACCCTTTCGCGTCTTCCCGCATGAATTTCATCAAGTTCTTTGCGATGGCGTCTTTTCGAGTTGTCGAAATGCCACGGGGGCTGTTGTATGGCTTAGGAAACGAGCGACGCCACTTTGGGGATGCAACAACCAATTCTTCGTATTCCGTTGCTTCGAAATCTGTTTTATAGAAGAACTGGCGTTTGTGGTATCGCCGGAATTGAACAGATACCATTGTTTTCAGTAGAGGTCGGTTGGGTGCGTTGAGAAGTCGTCGTTCCAAGCAATTAGTCCATTGCAAACAGTCTGGATACTGAAATTGTGCTAATGAATATTTTTACTAAGTTTCCTCTCACAATATTCTAATCGCTTTTTCTTTTAATTTACATTCCTCAACATACGTCTCAGCCAATATTATAGCAATATTAGCGTATGTTTATTGTGATAACAATCCCATCCCGAACACATTGAACAATCTCATTGTAACCTTGTTCTCCGGTTGACAATACCGTCACATTATCTCTATTAAAACTACGTACGTAGCGCTACATACAATTCAACAATCAACATTTACACCAATACTAAAGTACCCAGACCTCCATGAATATGAGATGTATGCCATATTCTGTTCGAACTACAATACACAAAGCTATAATTTCACAGTCTTACACACACTTTAAAAACTACACTACACACTTTACAAAACGTTGAAACAATGCTTTGCTCAAAATCGCACAAGTTTCAATAGCAACTGATATAATTGTTTCATATCACTTGGCACAAAATTTTCTGTTATCTAACAAGAATTTTAACCTTCCAAGTGGCTGCAAAACCAAATCCCAGCAAATAATATATTTATCTATATAAATAATACAAACAATTACTCTGATTGAGTCCCAAATAGAACTTTTGGATGCCTTATATCCGCTTCGTGATTACATGTGAGTGGCGTCCGTGTTGCAGAACACTAAGTATAAAAATATCATCGCAATAGAATTTATTGAAGGAACGTGAAAGTGAACATAAAAAGTAAAGGTAAATCAAACAGGCACATATGCCAACACTCCTATGTACAGCGTAGCCACGACTAAATTAAAGAATTCACAATATATTTCTTTGGTCGAAGTTGCATTGCTAGGCATGCAATTACATAAGACGATACGCTGATACCGTTGGGTTTAAATTAGCTATGTAGAAATGCAAAGGTGGAAAAGTAATTTCAGAGAAAAATAAGGCTATCACCGAGGTAAACCCAACGGTGAAGGTTTAATATGTTATGTGTAGCCCGTGATCTCTTCGCCAGAGTAATGAAACTGGCTTTTCGCGACTCCATAGGTAGCTAAATGTCATAAAAACTACTATACAAATAAGCGCAGAAACACTCCTATTGTACATCATAGCCACGACTAAATTAAGTAAATTACGAACTAAATTTTGCTGTAAGTGCCTTTTTACATTTCATTCCAATTCCGATCTTTTCAGATTCCGATAGTTTGACTACAGAATTAAATTAACTCACATAATTCCTGAACCATTTCGTCAATATCTGTAGCGGACAAAGCAGAAAGAACAGCGATGGGAAGTTTGGTCGCCTTCCCGAGCGTCGTGAACGCTTGCACAGTCGAAAAGAGCTTGTTTTCAGCGGCGTAAAGAATTAATTGAGCAACGGCGTCGGAATGTTTTTCGCGGTACACTTTGGTTTTTTCACTAATGCATATTTTTGTCTTTTCGATCGGGAACAGGGAAACACACGATTTGTTACGAACATAAGCATAATCATCCGATTCAAAGTATACAAATATGTCATCAGGAAACCATTTTGGAGGACCCATGTACGTGGCGTCGTCCGCAATAATAGCAGGCCAAGGAGCTCCTTTGGTCCAGGATACCCAAACTAATTCGTCAATTTCACGCATAGGCACTTTACGTATATACGTAAATTTTAAAGCAAACTCTATAATTCAAATCTGTTAATTTAGCACAACTTATACAATATATAGAGTATATATATATATATAAGCAATGATTTGATACCGTTGGGTTTACTTTGGCTATGTGGAAACGCAACATAATGTAAGTCGATTAAAAGTAATTTAAGAGAAAGCTCATAATCACATATCCGTATACCCAACTTAATAATGCTTATTTTAAGGCAAGGAAAAGCGGACGTGGACATGTCACAGACAAAGGTCCTGGCTACAATTAGTGTTTGCTATATACCGAGGGTAAACGTAACGGTGGTTTTATATTATATCATCAACTGTTGGATGGGAAACGGTAACACGCGGGAAACAGCGGGACCGCTCGTTTTCCTGATATATGCGTATCTACACAAAATCCCTGATCTTGAAGTAAAAAAACTGAACAACTCTTTCATGATCACTCAGGAAAACTGCAGCAATGTGTCGTTTTGTTAATGGAATGCGCTGCTAAATAAAATTTTCTGGACATACGCATTTTGCCCAAAAATACTATATACTGTTGTTTATGTTTGAACAAATAATGTATGTCCACATTCAAATACACGATGTCCAACGTTTTTGCAAAAAAACCATATCTCCAGAAAACGTTTTTTTGCAAGAAATATGGATATACATAGTAACTTGGATATACGCTGTGGACATACGTTTTTTCTGCCAAAAAGACACGAGCTGCAGTATCTTACTGAACGGAGATACGAGAAAATGGATGGCACCATCGAATTCTACGCAAAATTTTGGTCTAGAAAGTTGTATTATGTCCATTTCGCCAAAAAATGGACACACGTCTTTTTTCCTCGACACGGCAGTATTGTCTATCACATTCTAAATTAGTGTTATCTTTTAATGTGCACCTCGTGGTTCTTATTGCTAAGTAGGCGTTGCAATCCGGATGACTAATTTGTTCCCCTCACGCTGCACGATAGAGTGGATTGTTCGTTTTTAATGGGAACTATCTATAACGCTTTTTAATGGGCGCTACCTATAACGCTGTTGCCACCCGAAAAATGAAGCAACTTGTGCAACCGGTGCTATCACAAACAGCATGAGACGTGGATCTGAACAAATCCACAATAAATCCTTAAACGGAAAACTTTTTGTTTAATGTGGATTGGCCAGTAAGAGTTGGGTCACAAAATAGCTAATTATTTCTCCTTGTACCCGAGCGCTCAAAAACTTATGAATGCGGACACCTCTTGTGGCAACCCCCACCATCCGTTCGAGCGTCCATATGATATATCTATTCGCCGACATGGCGAGCTGTCATAAAAATAATTGCTATGAAAATCTCTTGGTTGAGGACATCACCGTTTATCGTTGTACGTCGGGACTTCGTTAAGTGAAACACTTACATAGTGGTGTAAAGAGCCATAAAAATACAATCTCCCGCCCAGTAAAATGACGTGAAAACTTTTTGCAATTACTATTTTGACAAAAATGACACACGGAAAATTGCCATGTGACAATTTTTCTCTATGTATACAAATAATTCGTCAATGTTCAAACGACGTTACAGTCAAATTCCCGATTTATCTCGGTCCTGGACGCCTTGCTCTGTGTCACGCCTAAATTATCTTTTAGCATTTTTTCTTGACCTCACGAAGACCCTGCTATAAACTGCTGTAAAACGAAATCAGCATTATAAGCTATTTTGGATTAGGCGAACAAAATGAGCAACGTATTACGTGTAGATTTTATATTGCTATAACGACGCTCCGCATAATTCCCACGACTGGAGGTTACTGTCTAAAAATTCATATTAAATTAATCATAGAATGAAGGAAAATTAACCGAGACCATATATAATGTACACAATCTGTATAACAATGTGTATACTACATCCAGTGATTCCACTGGCAACCTTGAGTCCATTTTGCGTGGCACACCCAGCACCATTCGTTTCCACATTGCGTGCATGTCATATGATTACAGCCACCTAGAATACATAAAAAAGACAAATTGAAAAATTGAAAAAATTTCTTAAGAATTATAATATGTAATTATTGACAGTGAGGGCAGAGATATTTAACCCGGAAGAATGTTAAACATATTCACTTGGATAGTCGATCTAGAGTTTCGTTACTATCTTCTCGACAGCCACGGGGTTTGGGAGAAGTATTATTTGCACTTCCAAACATTTGCGTAGATTAACACAGTAATAAAATTAGTAACTTCGAGATTTCAGAACGTAGTGAAGCATAGGTACACCTCACCTTTTGCGTGCACAACCAATCAGCTATCGATAGCATACGTCAAAATGCTACATATGGATATCCCACAATACCGCACAAGTTAGAACAAAACTAACACCGGCAATGTTTTCGATGCGTGAAAACCCCCATGTATAACTTTTCAGCCGCCCAGGAAGTCAGAACAAATTTTCGAATTTAGGATCGAGGAACTATGCAGGGTGGCATACCTCAAACCCGATGAACTGGAGCTTTAATCGAAAAACAAAAAAGAGGCATCGGCATTTATGGTTTTGCTATAAAATAAAACCAAACAAAGGAAAACATATTCGAAGGTTAAGCTACAATAACCTTGCTTCCGAGAAGGGTACTAAAAGGAGTTAAAAAAACCTTTATTTTGCTCTCTGATCCCGCACGTTAGGGCCGCCATGCCCCCGTACCCATGGGTTATAAAGTAAAACCAACACCGGCAATGAGTTTCCCATGCCCTAAACCCCCCCCAGTGTAACTTTTCAGCCGCCCAGGACGTCAGAACAAATTTTCGAATTTTGGGTCGGGGAACCATAGGGGCACCATACCTCAAACCCCTTAACTCTAGAACGGGAACCGTAATCGAAAAACAAAAAAGAGGCATCGGAATTTATCATTTTACTATGAAATAAAACCAACCAGAGAAAAAATTCGAAAATTAAGATAAAAATAACCTTGCTTCCGTGAAATGTACTAAAATGGGGCGAAAAACCCTCGTTTTGACCTCTCACCCCGAATAATGGAGCGTCATGCCCGCGTACCCATGGGTCACAGAGCAAAACCAGCACAGCCAGTGAGTTTCCTATGCCCGAAAAGCCCCACGTGAAACTTATCAGCCGCCCAAGACGTCAGAACAAATTTTGGCTAGAGGAACCATTGGGGCGCCATACCCCCCGTACCACAAACCTCATAAATCCAGAACCGAAGCATTAATCGTAAAACAAAAAAGAGGCATCTGCATGTGTCATTTTACTATGAAATGCAACCCCTGCCCAAGTCAAGGCAAGCTAAGTTTATTGTTGAATTGAACATCCCAAGTCAAACAACCGTTAATTATAACTTATCTCTGTAGTAGGCTCAACATTATAAACAGTGCGTCAACATTGTTCTCCATGAATAGATATATAATAATAAGGGGTACAAAAACCCGACTACGCCAAAAGGTCTTTTTCTACGCCCCAAGACCTATTTCAATACAACCAACATGTTTTTCGCAAACGCAACAGTTCTTGATATATTCAAACTACGTTCGCCCTGCTCATCGAATGTCTCCGTTCCAAAGAATGCCTCTTGGAAGTCCTTTAAATCCGTGCATCCCAATAACAAATGTTTCGCTGTCTCTGGCTCAATTCCACACTACGCACACAAATTATAGTCTGATAAGCTTATTCTATATAAATAGGAATTAAAATCCCGTGGTACATATATTAAAATTGTATGGCAATTCTTATACGATCTTTAGTCAGCCTTCAAATGATTTTTGATCTCCGTTACAGAGTATACCGCGGTTCTGTGTACGCTCTTCTTTTTTGCGTTCTATGGAAGTCCTTTCCTCCAACCACTACAGAAATACTTGTTGTAACATAAGGTCAGTATCCCAAAGTCTTAGTATTAACCCCTGTATGGCTACTTCGTCTGATGTTTCATTACACTCAACCCCGTAATGGCCTTTAACCCGCCCTTGAGTGACTATATTACTTCGACCTATCTTGTTTAGCCACATAACACATCCTAGAATGCATAGGGACTTGACTCCCAAGAGGCAAAAATACTTCTCTGCTATATCTTTTTATTTTTACGTCTAAAACCATCTATTATCATGAAACATCTTTCGATCGCCAAGACCTCTGCTTGACAGACAATAATCAGACTGTCTAACCGGAAAGATTCCATTACTCTGCCGGGTATATAAATGCCTGCACCACAATTCCTGTTGCCATCATCAATGGCCGAGATATCTGGGTTACAGAGTAAATCCAAATCGTCTTGCTTAACATCACTCCTATACTTACAATAAATTCCAATTGTGATTGTGTGTTATATACCTAACAATGTCGCACGCTAGAATAATTAAACCTCCAATGTCCTTAAATATGTATATGAGCCCAGTGCTTGATTACCTCGTCAAAGACATAAATTCTTGAGCCTATTCCTTTACCGCCAGTTCCTACATTAGAATATCAATGGGGGTATACGTAAAATTGCCTCAATACCGCGCACCGGTGTGGATTTAATTGCACCAGCAATTATGTAACAAACCAAAAGCAGAACCCTTTCTACCATTTTACAATAATCATTTCTTGTTAAATGCATGCCGTAGTACACTAAAGGGCAGAAATGTATCTTTTCGTTCGCGATAGGCATGTTGGTTGTCATGTCATTTAAACTAGCTTATGTCTTTTATCATGTAATGTGCCACAAATTTTTGAAGGGCAATGAATATAAAAGATAACAGATTAATAGGTCAACAATGCTTTAGGTACAGTATAGTCGCCTTTTTTCGGTTTGGGGATAAAGACAATTTTTAGTATGTCTCCATAAGACAGGAATGCAGATAAGTCTTAAGCTAATGTAATATCGACGTGACGCTGCTGCACTGCGCACTTCCCAGACGCAATGCCCATACGACCCCGGCTATCGTGACTTCAAGGGCGGACCTGATGGGTTTCAATCACGCGAATGTCTTTTCCCACGCGAGTCAGGCCCAAGAAATGACGGAGCTTAGCAAGCCGCAGGAGCGCTTCACAGGATGTGTTCTGATCCTGCCGGACGGGTTGCGCACGTAGTCTACGAGGTACTACCTTTGAGGTCCCCAGGGAGGTCGGCTCCGTCACCTGCTCACAGGCCAAAGAGACCGTACCACTATTCCCTCTCCACGTCTAACCCGGGAAGTATCAAATTCTTTCTAACTTTCTAAAAACGGGCAATTATTTGGTTTGGTTTTAGCCAGTGGCCCCCACTAGGGTCCGACAAATCCCTAGACGTTTAACGTCGGATCCGCGCGTATCTAGTTTCCTAGTTTGGGTGCTCAGCGTGAGTCTAAAATTTTCTTTTCTAATGAGTCGCACCAGTCGTACCTGTACAACAACAATGATTAATAAACTAATTTGTAATCGGCGAGTCACGCTCAGGTTTGCTTCTTCGATGCGCGTGTCAAACCTGAACGTGGGTCGTCGATCGGGGTGACAGATTTCAAACCCCTTCAATTCCTATCGCTACAGTGGGTCAACAAAACACTTACACAATTCGGGTTTTCAGCGAGCATTTATTGATGAGTTACACAAAAATTTACGGGTACGCGGACA
>JASANE010002528.1:0-95722 GCA_030248225.1 Trileptium ribeirensis | reverse complement strand
ACAAATGTATTAATAAATAAAACACAAAATAATAAGTACCACAGTGCCAATTATTATAACTTTCGCAAAGTGAAAGAAATCCTGAACAATAAGTTTGTCATTAAAAGTCGTTTGAATTCCTGGAAGCGCAAAGCATATTCGTGCTACACACGCACAATTGAATCAAGCAAAAAACAAACGGTCTTTTTTGTCCGCCGCTTTTGCGACGAGCCAGCCAAAAACGGAGCTGAGACTCACCTAAACATTGGCGCTAGAAACACACAAATTTTCTCGTATATGTACAGGAATACATCGAGAAAATTGAGCATATAGTGTATGCCACCGGACGTCACCATGCAAACCGGGGACACACCTGGAAAAACGTTCAAAAGAAAAAAATGTTGATAGATACAATCGGTAACCATCTATCCACGGCTTGCACGACAAATGACAAACAGAAAAGGCGATATATAATCCAACCAATTTTTGACTTTCCTCGTTAACTATACCTGACATTTACGAGTAAGACATTTTATTTGTTTGCGATAGGAAAGTAATCTTTTGACATTTTCAATTCGTATCACAAGTAAAGCCCTTTTGAAATACATACAGACCTGCATGACTGAAGCTCAATTAAAAGGCTTTCCTCGTGAATTATACTGACATTTACGAGTAAGACATTTTATTCTGTTTGCGATAGGAAAATTTTTTTGCCATTTTTAATTTGTATCACAAACAAAGCCCGTTTGAATACAGACAGACTGAATGACTGAAGCTCTGAATTAATAGGCTTTCCTAGTGAATTATACTGACATTTACGAGTAACACATTTTATTCTGTTTGCGATAGGAAAGAATTTTTGACATTTTTAATTTGTATCACAAACAAACAGCCCTTTTGAATACATACAGACTGCATGACTGAAGGTCGAATCAATAACCACCGTTTAAGATCAAGACGAAGACAAACACCACATGATCCATGTATTTCCCTTCAAATACGCTAAAAATACATACAATTCAGGGCCGAAATTCAAGTCGAACAACAGCAGGAGCCTTGTTCACAAACGTCTAGTGCTTCCCATTAGACCATTGCGACGGCAGCTGCACAGAGAACCTTCCGCATAGTTTTCCAACTCAAGGGTACAATCACCTGTCATAATACCTGACATCAAAAAACACGCTATCTATTAGTCGCCAATAAACACCCAAACCAAACTGGGTTCTCCATTCGCTGGAAATTTTGCTAGCCAAATAGATACATACAACCATTCGAAAAGAATCAACGACTGGACTGACTAGTTACAGACGAGTTATTGCTAGTTGTTCGTTCGGCGGATTGTCGCCATACTTCGTGATACATCGCAAATGAGAAGCTAACGAGATAAAACAGTAGCTCACGATATTTTACTGAAGAGTATAGCATTGTTCTGGCTGGTCCAAGCTTCGGAAATTATAGCCGGTGGGTCCCCGGCTCTCTTGCCGGGAGTACCGGATTTTGCCGCAAGTTAAAAATTCACTACTTCAGCTATTTCCCGGGGGTTGCCGAATATACTACAAAGTAACTAAATGACACAGTTTTCTACATACTTTGAAGTTTTTCTTTTAGGAAAAGGTTCCAGCAGCTAAACCAGTACAATATGGCGACTTTTAAAAGCGAAGCACATTCTGCTGCAGTGTGCCGTTGCCTTAAGATTCCTCGCAGGTTATAATTACCACACAGACAAACATAACCACACAAGCAACCACTTACGAATACACAAATATATCACAACACAAATCGCGGCATTCACATAGGGTTGATAAAGAGCTAGTCGTCACTGCACGTTACAGTATCACAATCCACCAACAATGCGCATCAACGACCAGCAGCCGACGCGTAATTATAGCGAAACGGAACATTTGTTCAAGAAAATTTCGTTATATGAAAATTAAGCCGGGGGGTGCCCAAAAAATATGCCGGGGGCTTTTAGTGGTAGTTAATTTTCGCCGGGCACAGCTCCGCTCCACCTGGGAGCAGCCGAAAATGCCGGGGGCACCTCCGCCCAACCCACTTTGGACAAGCCAGCTGTTCAGCTTATGCATGTTACGCCTAAAGGAACGTCACAGTGAGTGTAGCACGCGGTTCTTGGATTTCATTGGGGACGGTTTGCATAAATAGTTACTGTGAGACTGACTATAAAAATATTCCATAAAATTTACAGTATATTCACTCTTGCTCTAGTGCCAACTCAATACGACAATTTTGTAACATTTTATAGCGTTGAAACAGAATTCGAATTTGTTCGGGAGCAAAGTTAATGTAACTGTGACGTAGTGATAACCGGGAGGAAGAGTTGCAAAAGTTAAAATTTAATATCCTTACCCGGACCCGGGAATTTTTGGAAATAAATATCCTAACCCGGACCCGTAATTTTTTAATAAATACCCGGACCCGGACCCGGAACTTTCCGAAAGAAATACCCGGACCCGGACCCGGAATTTTTGGAAAGAAATACCCGGGACCCGGAACTGGTTGGAGGCAAATACCCGTACCCGGACCCGGAACTTTTCTTAGAAAAATACCCGGACCCGGAACTTGTTGGAGGCAAATACCCTGGACCCGGAATTTTCAAACAAAAATACCCGGAAAATAGCCAGAAGTTGACGAGAGAATAAAAAATTGTAAGGGCCTAAAATTAGGCCATAAGCTCAAACAATGGCCAAAAAAATGCACACCTACTAGAGGGCGCAGAATACGTGAAATTTTCTAGGCCTTGCTTCTAAAATAGAAATATACTTGCTTGTTTACATATTCTTTGCTAGGGGCGTCTTAACAAATGTAAGAACTGTTAAAAATGCTTTTCCAGTCTCGGTTTTCTAAACCATGTGTTTGTTAGTTTCGCGCCATGGGTCGCATGATAGTACTTAGGTACAAAAACATTTGAAATTGATTGCCAGCCCTAACCACCTTATTTTTGACCTTAGCTTTTTGCACAAAAGAACGCAATTATTGCTACACGCTAACGAACGCGATCAGGTACAAACGCAATATCAAGAAACCAATGCTGTTTCATTTCAACGTCGTACATGATCCAACGCCCTTGCTCAATGCGTATATATGGCAACAGCAACACATGTTGAACTTTGGTCCGGGCATTCACAATTCCCGGACCCGGAATTTTCTTTGGAAGAATACCCGAACCCGGACCCGGAATTTGTTGGAGGCAAATATTGGAAAACCCGGACCGGAATTTTCCTTCTAAAAAATACCCGGAATACCCGGACCCGGCTGCAACTCTACCGGGACGGTGACATTATTTTTCTGTTATGTGTTCGCGAACAAGCCCCTTGCTAATGCATTCGACAAAATTCCGGTCACGATCAAATTTGATATTTGCTAAACAAAAAGTAGCAATTTCTGACCGACAAGAAAATGTTGAAAATGATGAAATTTTTACAAAAAACAAAATAGTCAGAGAGGTCATTTTAAGTTTAGTCGCGCATTAGATGATCCAAATTTCAATGGTATCTAAAAAGTGGTTTTAGCTATTTATTTAGGTCTCATAACAGCTGCTTTGAAGTGGGATTTTATTACGCAGAAAAGGCATAAATCAAAAATTTATAAACAGTAAAAAAACGGGCAACCTACCGTACCGCCTATATTTTTACCAACGGGTACCACGCAGTATCGTCGAACCAATTGAGAAAATTATAAAACCCTTCGGTTACCATATGATGCGTTGCTCTATAGTTGAACCTGCAAAACACAATAACAACCGAACATTGCACAATTAAACCAACGTAGTTTATTGGCTCAAGTATTATTTCTAATTACTGCAATCTTAATCCATTTTCAGCCAAATATTAGTTTTAGGTAGGCAAAATACGACTGGCAACAATAATTATAATTTCTTAAATAAAAAACACGACCAGCAGTTGTATATCTAAGTGCCAGATGAGATTGTCGGCGTTGAGCTATCAGTCTTTTATCGATGCAATCTATAACTGGGGCCCATTGAAATTAGCTATACAACATTTTGACACACTTTAACCCACAGCCATTTATATATAATCCCGTATGTATGTAGCTATACAAGGCCCAACGACCTAATGATATATATAGTTGGGAATTCAACTGAAGGCTCCAAGTTTCAAAATGAAGCTAGTAAACGTAATAAATTGCAAAAAGTGAGCGGAGCAACAGGCAACGCATTTGGTATTTTATTTGTGTATACATGTATTTCAACTAAATATTTAATCAATTTATATATAATAAGTATCACATTTTAGACTATGTTGTCAAATTCACCGTACAAAAAGCTCGCTAGCTAAAAAGTTAATTAATAAAAATTAGTTAGATACCAACTAATTAGGTAGTGCATTAGCACCCACAATAAAGCCATACAGCATTAAAAACCGCATATTCATGATCAGCAATATCAAAAACCTCCGAGCGTAACAAATTAACAATATTTAGGCAATTTTAAAATTTGTATACAATTAATTAATCAGGTAATTAATAAATCAACAATTAACATATTCCGCCACCTTTACAGCTTCAAAAATGTCATATTCGTGATCAACGACAAAAAATGTCATATTTGCGATTAACGACATAAAAAACCCCTGTGCGCATTTTATTTTTCATTTCTGAGCAGTTTAAAAATTTTCAAAAAATTAGCTATATAATTTTTAATTAATTAGTAATTAGCTAATTAACTAATTAGCATATTTTTAACTTCATCTAATAGTAAGTAATAAACAACAGAATCATAATTAAGACGGCGAGATGTAGTAGAAGCAATAAAAAATAATAGCTTTATATTATTTATAATAAAATAAGCAACTTTGTGTTTGAAAAGTGATAAATTTAAGCGAACAAGGCATAACTAAGTAGCTTAATTTTCGATCATTAAAGAAAATTTTACACGAACTATACGTCTTGTAACTGATGGATATTAGGCCTTCCAAACAAAAAAATTAAATAGGCCCAGTAGTTATTCAGGTAATTTGACAGGGCTAAATAGACAGGGACGATTTTCCTCATCTGTACTAAAAACAAAAACGAGGCTTAGATCGCAACTCGCAATAAGAAATATTGTTTGTAACAAAGGTGATTTAAATTCAATTAACCTTGATGAGCAGTACGGGGTGTAGTTGAGAAGCCATAGCATAAGGTAGCAGCCGAAATACTTATTGTGAAGTCCTCTAAAAATACCAACTCTTAAGCGAGATCCTTCCAAATTTGACAGATGAAACTACATTCGATATTCAAAAAAACAAAGCCAGACGTATATTATGGATGAAAACAACCCATTTTAGACAGTGTATCCATGAAAAAATTCTAAATTCTTGATTAAGTTGCTTGTGATTCAATTTTAACTACGGTGTAAAATATAGCTGCTGCGAAGCATAATACAGAGTATACCAACCGATAAAAATCATTAAAGCGCGGTCACTTTTCTGCAAATTTAAAAAAACGTAAGAATCGTAGTGACATGCAAAAAAAAGCCAGACATACGATGTATCAAAAATAGATCAACCAATTTGGATCATGTTTTTGATAAATATTAGGTTAGTTTTTTCTAACGTTGGTTATCCCAAAAATACTATGGCTCTGTTCCTCATGCTTGTTGGTCAAGTTGGGTGCGATCGGTAGCCATTTGGTATGATATGATAATAATGATATCTTAAG
This sequence comes from Trileptium ribeirensis, assembly GCA_030248225.1. NCBI lineage: Eukaryota > Metazoa > Nematoda > Enoplea > Enoplida > Thoracostomopsidae > Trileptium > Trileptium ribeirensis. Next base: position 90,067 of record JASANE010002528.1, on the reverse strand, counting down.
ACTGACACTGTGACACATGACTCCAAATTGGTTGATCTATTTTTGATACATAGTATGTCTAGCTTTGTTTTTGAATGTCAATAGATTCTTATGTTGATTTTGGAAAGGGACCGCGCTTTAATAATTATTATCGGTTGGTATACCCTGTAATATGCTTCGCAGCAGCTATATTATACAGCGTAGTTAAAATTGAATCACAAGCAACTTAATCAAGAATTTAGAATTTTTTCATGGATACACTGTCTAAAATGGGTTGTTTTCATCCATAATATACGTCTGGCTTTGTTTTTTTGAATATCGAATGTAGTTTCATGTGTCAAATTTGGAAAGGAATCTCGCTTTAAGAGTTGGTATTTTTAAGAGACTACAATAAGTATTGTCGGCTGAACTACCTTATAAAATGGTTCGCAACTTAAGTACGTACTGTAATTAAAATTGAATTTAAAGCAACTTAGTTACAAACAATATTTCTTATTGAGAGGAGCGAAGCTAAGCGTTTTTGTTTTCGTCAGGATGGGGAAAATCGGCACTGTCTGTCCGTCCTGTCGAACTCCTCAATAACTACTGGGCCTATTTAATTTTTTTGTTTGGAAGGCCTAATATCCATCAGTTACAAGACATATAGTTTGTGTCAAAATTTTCTTTAATGAATCGATAATTAACTACTTAGTTAAGCGTGTTAGCTTATTTTTATCATTTTCAAACAAAAATTGCTTATTTTTATAAATAATATAAAGCTATTATTTTTATTGCTTCTACTACATCTCGCCGTCTTAATTATGAATCTGTTGTTTATTACTTACTATTCGATGAAGTTAAAAATATGCTAATTAGTTAATTAGCTAATTACTAATTAATTAAAAATTATATAGCTAATTTTTTGAAAATTTTTAAACTGCTCAGAAATGAAAAATAAAATGCGCACAGGGGTTTTCTATGTCGTTAATCGCAAATATGACATTTTTTGTCGTTGATCACGAATATGACATTTTTGAAGCTGTAAAACTTGGCCGAATATGTTAATTGTTGATTTATTAATTACCTGATTAATTAATTGTATACAAATTTTAAAATTGCCTAAAATTGTTAATTTGTTACGCTCGGAGGTTTTTGATATTGCTGATCATGAATATGCGGTTTTTAATGCTGTATGGCTTTATTATGGGTGCTAATGCACTACCTAATTAGTTGGTATTACTAATTATTATTAATTAACTTTTTAGCTAGCGAGCTTTTTGTACGGTGGATTTGACAACATAGTCTAAAATGTGATACTTATTATATATAAATTGATTAAATATTCAGTTGAAATACATGTATACACAAATAAAATACCAAATGCGTTGCCTGTTGCTCCGCTCACTTTTTGCAATTTATTACGTTTACTAGCTTCATTTTGAAACTTGGAGCCTTCGTTGAATTCCCGACTATATATATCATAGGTCGTTGGGCCTTGTATAGCTACATACATACGGGTATATATAAATGGCTGTGGGTTAAAAGTGTGTCAAAATGTTGTATAGCTAATTTCAATGGGCCCCAGTTATAGATTGCATCGATAAAAGACTGATAGCTCAACGCCGACAATCTCATCTGGCACTTAGATATACAACTGCTGGTCGTTTTTTGTATTTCTGAATTTCTAATTATTGTTGCCAGTCGTATTTTGCCTACCTAAAACTAATATTTGGCTGAAAATGGATTGAGATTGCAGTAATTAGAATAATACTTGAGCCAATAAACTACGTTGGTTTAATTGTGCAATGTTCGGTTGTTATTGTGTTTTGCAGGTTCAACTATAGAGCAACGCATCATATGGTAACCGAAGGGTTTTATAATTTTCTCAATTGGTTCGACGATACTGCGTGGTACCCGTTGGGTAGAATTGTCGGCGGTACGGTAAGTTGCCCGTTTTTCTCTGTTATAAAAATCTGATTTCTGCCTTTTCTGCGTAATAAATCCCATCAAAGCAGCTGTCTTGAGACGTAAATGAATAGGTTAAACCACTTTTTAGATACCATTGAAATTTGGATCATCTAATGCGCGACTAAACTTAAAATGACCTCTCTGACTATTTTGTTTTTTGTAAAAATTTCATCATTTTCAACATTTTCTTGTCGGTCAGAAATTGCTACTTTTTGTTAGCAAATATCAAATTTGATCGTGACCAGAATTTTGTGGGATGCATTAGCAAGGGGCTTGTTCGCGAACAGTAACAGAAAAATAATGTCACCGTCCCGGTAGAGTTGCAGCCGGGTCCGGGTATTCCGGGTATTTTTCGAAGAAAAATCCGGGTCCGGGTCCGGGTATTTACCTCCAACAAATTCCGGGTCCGGGTCCGGGTATTCTTCCAAAGAAAATTCCGGGTCCGGGAATTGTAAAAATACCCGGACCAAAGTTCAACAGTGTTGCTGTTGCCATATATACGCATTGAGCAAGGGCGTTGGATCATGTAAAGCGTTGAAATGAAACAGCATTCGTTTCTTGATATTGCGTTTATACCTGATCGCGTTCGTTAGCGTGTAGCAATAATTGCGTTCTTTTGTGCAAAAAGCTAAGGTCAAAAATAAGGTGGTTAGGGCTGGCAATCGACTCCGAATGTTTTGTACCTAAGTACTATATATACGACGTATAGCACGAGAGTAACAACGCATGGTTTAGAAACCGAGACTGAAAAACCTTGTGACAGTTCGTACGTTGTTAACGCCTTGCAAAGATATGTAAACAAGCGAGTATATTTCTATTTTAGAAGCGAGCCTAGGAATTTCAGTATTCTCGCCTCTAGTAGGTGCGCATCTTCTCCATTGTTTCGACATTATGGCCCTGGCTATTTTACCCCCTTACAATTTTTATTCTCTCGTCAACTTCTGGGTATTCCGGGTATTTTTGTTTCAAAATTCCGGGTCCGGGTATTTGCCTCCAACAAGTTCCGGGTCCGGGTATTTCTTTCCAAAAATTCCGGGTCCGGGTACGGGTATTTGCCTCCAACAAGTTCCGGGTCCGGGTATTTCTTTCCAAAAATTCCGGGTCCGGGTACGGGTATTTCTTTCCAAAAATTCCGGGTCCGGGTCCGGGTATTTCTTTCCAAAAATTCCGGGTCCGGGTCCGGGTATTTCTTTCCAAAAATTCCGGGTCCGGGTCCGGGTATTAATTTTTAACTTTTGCAACTCTACGTCCCGGTTATCACGTCACAGTTACATTAACTTTGTTCGCGAACAAATTCGAATCCTGTTTCAACGCTATAAAATGTTACAGAATTGTCATAAATTTGGCACTAGAGCGAAGTGTAAATATGTAAATTTTATGAAATATTTTATAGTGGGTTGCCCAGTAACTATTTATGCAAACCGTCCCCAATGAAATAGGGAGAACCCGTGCTACACTCACTGTGACGTTCCTTTAGGCGTAACATGCATAAGCTGAACAGCTGGCTTGTCCAAAGTGGGTTGGGCGGAGGTGCCCCCGGCATTTTCGGCTGCTCCCAGGTGGAGCGGAGATGCCCCCGGCAAAAATTCGGCTACCCCCGGCTCAAAGCCCCCGGCATATTTTTTGGGCACCCCCCGGCTTAATTTTCATATAATGAGATTTTCTTAACAAATGTTCCGTTTCGCTATAATTTATGCGTCGGCTGCTGGTCGTTGATGCGCATCGTTGGTGGATTGCGATACCGTAACGTGCAGTGACGACTAAGCCTCCTCATCAAACTGATGTGAATGCCGCGATTTGTGTTGTGATATATTTGTGTATTCGTAAGTGGTTGCTTGTGTGGTTATGTTTGTCTGTGTGGTAATTATAACCTGCGAGGAATCTTAAGGCAACGGCACACTGCATGATATAATGTGCTTCGCTTTTAAAAGTCGCCATATTGTACTGGTTTAGCTGCTGGAACCTTTTCCTAAAAGAAAAACTTCAAAGTATGTAGAAAACTGTGTCATTTAGTTACTTTGTAGTATATTCGGCAACCCCCGGGAAAAAGCCGGCAAAGTAGCCGGTTCAAGCCCTGCGGCAAAATCCGGTACTCCCGGCAAGAGAGCCGGGGGACCCACCGGCTATAATTTCCGAAGCTTGGACCAGCCAGAACAATGCTATACTCTTCAGTAAAATATCGTGAGCTACTGTTTTATCTCGTTAGCTTCTCATTGCGATGTATCACGAAGTATAGCAACAATCCGCAGAACGAACAACTAGCAATAACTCGTCTGTAACTAGTCAGTGCATCGTTCGATTCTTTTCAAATGGTTGTATGTATCTATTTGGCTAGCAAAATTTTCAGCGAATGGAGAACCCAGTTTGGTTTGGGTGTTTATTGGCGACTAATAGATAGCGTGTTTTTTGATGTCAGTATTATGACAGGTGATTGTACCCTAAGTTGAAAAACTATGCGGAAGGTTCTCTGTGCAGCTGCGTCACGATGGTCTAATAGGAAGTACGACGTTTGTGAACAAGGCTCCTGCTGTTGTTCGACTTGAATTTCGGCCCTGAATTGTATGTATTTTTAGCGTATTTGAAGGGAAATACATGGATCATGTGGTGTTTGTCATGATCTTAAACGGTGGTTATTAATTCGACCTTCAGTCATGCAGTCTGTATGTATTCAAAAGGGCTGTTTGTTTGTGATACAAATTAAAAATGTCAAAAATTCTTTCCTATCGCAAACAGAATAAAATGTGTTACTCGTAAATGTCAGTATAATTCACTAGGAAAGCCTATTAATTAGAGCTTCAGTCATTCAGTCTGTATGTATTCAAACGGGCTTTGTTTGTGATACAAATTAAAAATGGCAAAAAAATTTTCCTATCGCAAACAGAATAAAATGTCTTACTCGTAAATGTCAGTATAATTCACGAGGAAAGCCTATTAATTCGAGCTTCAGTCATGCAGTCTGTATGTATTCAAAAGGGCTTTATTTGTGATACAAATTAAAAATGTCAAAAATTCTTTCCTATCGCAAACAAATAAAATGTCTTACTCGTAAATGTCAGTATAATTAACGAGGAAAGTCAAAAATTGGTTGGATTATATATCGCCTTTTCTGTTTGTCATTTGTCGTGCAAGCCGTGGATAGATGGTTACCGATTGTATCTATCAACATTTTTTCTTTGAACGTTTTAGGTGTATCCCGGTTTGATGGTGACGTCCGGTGGCATACACTATATGCTCAATTTTCTCAATATTCCTGTACATATACGAGAAATTTGTGTGTTTCTAGCGCCAATGTTTAGGTGAGTCTCAGCTCCGTTTTTGGCTGGCTCGTCGCAAAAGCGGCGGACAAAAAAGACCGTTGTTTTTTGCTTTGATTAAATTCTGTCATGTTCTAACAAATATGCTTTGCGCTCGGAATCAAACGACTTTTAATGACAAACTTATTGTTCAAGTTTCTTTCACTTTGCGAAAGTTATAATAATTGGCACTGTGGTACTTATTATTTTGTGTTTTATTTATTAATACATTTGTGCTGCAACAAGTTACATATATACGATAGAAAATTTCGTTAAAACAATGCTTGACTCAGGTTTGTGTTCAAACTGACGTGGAAATGTCTGCGTTGTTTCTTAAAAGTGTTTCTAACCGTTGGGTTGAAAACCTTTAGTCACATCAGACATTAATTTAGGGGCCGCTGCTGCGTCAGTTTGAACTGTTTGATAGAAGGTCTATAACTTCGTGTAGAAAATGGTGTATATAATGTGAAAACCCAGTGACGGTGGCTATAAGCCAACAATAGTATCGTCTCTGTGGGTTCATCGGATTACGAGAGCTCATTGAAAGTATATACGCCTATCACAACAGCTAGTTCAAATGTAAAAAATGTTAACTTTAAAAATAAATTACTTAGCTAGTCACATACATTTATTTTATATGATCGGTCTGTTTTTTCAAGGACACTCAGCGGACCCAGCGTAGCATCTAGTTTAGTCTCGAAATATTGTCATTTTTTTGTCGGAAGTGCACATTGCAAAATACTAGTATATATCGTGCTAATACCAAGTAGCTATCTTGTTAATGTATCAACGTTTCGTGTATCAGCTTATCATATTAGTAGCAACGAAGTAGTTTGTTGCAACGGGCGCATTGTTTATTGTGGCAGTTACAGCTGAAAATTCGATTTTTTGCTCTGAATATTATAGAATACGATGCATTTCTTTCCGATTGTACAGTGCTCGCCAGAAATGATCGTAGTGTTTCGATCAAACGAAGCTGAGACAGAAATCGAATAAATAAATTTCTTTGACTGCGGGCAAACCTCAAATAAACTTCGAACAGAACTCTTGAACAAATCTAGAACACTATTCCAACAATAATTCAAAGTTATCAAACGAACATAGAACGAAAACGTCAACCGTACATGGAACCAACAACACTGTATAGTGGACTACCTCGGTAGCTGATTTACGTTCCGATATTTTTGGCTGAGGTAAATCTTGGTATTAACTTAACACGGCATCGCCTTTTTCCAACGTATAAAAATTTGGCTATGAACAAATAAATTTGTATTATTTATACGTTTGCCTGACAGTTTAAACAGTTGTAATGGATGCGCTTGTGTCTGTAATATTATTGTCGTTTCATTTTTTGGGCGTTAATAATTGAGCGGAGGGAAGCGTTTTTGTTTGTCAGAGGGGGGAAATCGACACCGTATGTCCTTTCTTCGACCTCCTCAATAGCTACTGGGCCGATTTTTAATTATTTTTGAAAGGCCTAATATCCTTCAGGTGAAAGATTATGGTTTTTGTTAAAATTTAAATTTTAGTTACTATTATTAATTCATTAATTAGTTAAGCGTGTATATTGCTATTGTATAGTGCTATTTGTAGCATTTTTAAACAAAAATTGCTTATTTTTCAATGAATAATTAGTATAAACCTATTATTTTTCATTTCGCCGTGCTGATTACGGATCTGGTGTTTACTACTATTTGACGATGTGAAAAACAAGCTAATTAGTTAACTAGCAAATTTTTTGAAAATTTTCAAGGTGCTCAGAAATGAAAAAAAATTGCACACGGGGACCTTCGATGTCGCTGAGCACGAATAGGACATTTCTGAAGCTCTAAAACTTAGCCGTAATCTAATTAGTTAATTTTATGCAGATTTTAAAATCACGCCAAAATTGCTGACTTTTTGAACTCGGAGGTTTTTGAGAAATGAATATTTGACATAAAATGTTGAAAAGTTTTTCGTGTATGCTAACTAGATATGGTGGTTTATTATGTATGCTTTTTGTTTTTTTGTTTTGGATTGATATCAATTGTCTAAAACGTGATACTTCTTATAAATTGATTAAATATTTAGTTGAAATACTTGTATATATACATAAAAAAGTTATAAAACTATTGCTCCTCTCACTTTTTTTTAATTTATTGCATTTACTACTATTTTTAGTGGCTTGACGGCAGTAGCAACTTATTTCTTGACAAAAGAACTGTGGTCACCAGGTGCCGGCCTGTTTGCAGCTGGATTCATATCGATTGGTAAGCACCTTAGCCCGTAGCTCTTGCGGACTTCTAGCGAACCGCGCTTCACTCTTTCTAGCTCCCTGAAGCTGTTCATATTTTGATGCTCAAATAGCAGCTGATTCATCCGAGATCACCGTGTTCGCCTTCACAGACTATAAAGTAGCCTGGCGCGTGTATTACTGATGCTTCTGCATTTACTTATCACAAAAGCAATCATGCTATGAAATATGCCAATTACAGGTACGGTCATGGCTAGATATAAGTATAAAGTAATCTAAATTTGGATCCATTTCGAATAAACGAAAGTTCAGCCGATTTTGATGTTGGCACAATTGAACAGATTTCAGGTTTATAAATTTTATTCCATCGATTTAGATTTATTTTGGTCATTTATTAATAGCTTAATGTTATTTTATTTTTATATAATTATTATAATTTTAATAATAATAATAATTTTAATAATAATTTTTTATATAATTATTATAATTTTATATAATTATATAATTTTTATATATTTTTATTAATATGGTTTTTATCATTATATAGCGCTGGCGCGACATGTTAACTCTGTGTACATTAGATACCTTGCCAACAAATAATTAAACTAAATCTATCCAGCCATTACTCCAAGTTTTGAACTGTAAAATATAACTGTGTTTTAACCAAATTCTTATAATAATATTATATATATAAGAGAGTAGCCGGAATTCCGGTTCCGGCTGCGGTTCCGGCAAAGGGCAAAAACCATACCGGAACCGGAATTCCGGTTTAAAAATTTTGTATCAAATTTTCCACATTTTTGCTTCATCTTTGATCCAAACATAATATGTAATATATTATACACTGATAAAACTCCAATACAACCAAGCAAAAGAAAAGATTAACTAAGCTATTTGCTGTGTGAAACATAAGTAGGGTACATAATTTCAGTAGAAATTTTTCATAATAACCTGCAGGAGTTTGTTAACAAATCAAAGCCAGGTCGATGCTTGTAGCAGCTATTTTACACATTCGGAAGTCTCCCGGTTACGTTCGAATTAAACCGGTCCAATTGAGTAGCAGAGTATATCTTACTTAGTAGTACTTAGCTAGCGTATGCTTGGCTAACAAATTGCGTCAAGCACCAGCCAGCGCGCTTGTAAACTTTGTAAGTCAAGCTAAATTGAAGTAAAGTAACCATATCTGTAACGCAGCCAGAAACTCCTTTCTTGAAAATGAACTGTGTTTATGGAAACTGTGCGAACAGCATCACAGTTTGTCTCATTTATAGCATTCTGATTAGAAAGTTATCATCATTATCATCTAACATTTGTTCAACGCTACCTTAACAGTGTCTCTTACCCCTGGCCAGAAAATTACTTTCTTTCAATATCTCTTAGAATCATACAAACCAATAATTTCAAGTTTCCTACAGAACAACATGTAACAAACGTATGTGTAGAAAAGGGAGGCGACTGGGGGCAGAGCGAAAGTGTTTATTCTACGCGTCATGCGTTGCAAGCACATTCAGTTTGACGCAGTATACGCAAGGGTGTATAGTGGAAGGCATTTTTTGCCCTGGGTGTCCAAAAACCGACATATTGATGGATAAATAAACATTATTAGCTTCCTCAGTCTCTTTAAAGTTTTAGAAAGGCAATAATGCCATCGCCTACATTAAGTTCAATATAAAAGTTTTTTAATGCATTTTAAATCCACTATACCTTAATTTCTTCCTTCATCTGTTTTACTATATATAAATTTCGAATACCAGGTTCCGTTTCCTGATCCGGTTTAAATGGGCGGTTCCGGTTGCTGGTTCCGGTTATTCCATGATATATATACTTATAAAAGCAAAATATACATAATATATGCACTGCGAAAATTTCACAAACACCAGTCGAACCTTTGTCAAAGAATATGTGACAATGTCGTAAATTGTGGTTTTGTGATAGGTTATAATGAAGGTTTTGATCTTGTCGCTCGTAGCAATAAAAGCACTACTGCTGCCTGCTTAATACTATACGTATCGTATGGGAGATGTTATGTCCTGTGAAATTTGTGCTAAATCGACTCACGTGTTTTAATCTTTACTGTCTAAACAGCTAAGAGTTTGATTTTAATAAGGTTTTATCCCAAAGAATTCATCTGAATTTGAAGGTTTTACGCCTGCCCGTTACAAACGCAGTCGTAGCAATAGTGAGCCTATGTTTCTTGAAATTGATAACGTTTACTTCAATGATTTATAATGAAACCATTCTATTTTCGTACAGAAAGATGCAAATAATTTCAAATTGCTCGTTTCATATTGCTTTTTTAACTCTCTTCAAAGCGTACAGTAGTTTTTGACAGTAGTAGGGCCAGCAATGGCGTTTCTGTGCCTGGCAGTGCACAATTTCAGAGTCGCGCTTCAACATCGCCTTATTTTGTTCGCTTTGTTGAATTGAGATGGATGTCGTTTGCGACAAAATTTTTTGCATTGTGCTACAAAAATTTCAGTAGGACAATTAAGAAATTACTTGAAAGTGAATATAATTACTATAAGCGTTGTTTCAGTGCCGGGATATATTAGCCGCTCAGTTGCCGGATCGTATGATAATGAAGGAATAGCGATTTTTGCTCTTCAGTTTACCTACTTCCTTTGGGTAAGAATAATTATTATTATTTTTGTTGCGGTGACCGTTCGTAGCTCTGCAGCTAATGTTTAAGCTGTTCGTTTTTCCGATATTTTTCATGTTTTGTTCGAATGAAAAAACGTTTATGGCCTAAGGAGTTACTAAATCAATAATGTTTATTCGTATACTTGTGGTATATATAGTGAGTGATATTAAATAATATTCAATTTTATGAAGTGAAATACGTGTTTGATTTCAGGGTGGTATACAAAAAAATTTGTAGTTTTTGAATCCTTTGAAAAACATAAATCATTTGCAAGCTTGAATTTGGGTAGAATTATCACCGTTGGGGTTTGATTCCGTTTAAAATCTATTAACAAAATTAATTTTACGTTGTGTTTTTTCCGCTATTGGAATGGGAACCGAAATTTAGCGAAATATAACTGGCGGTTCGAAAACCTACTGGCCTATACACGCTTGGGGTTGGGCTGCGTGGGTTTCGTCGATTTTTTTACTAGTCGTGTAGCAGAATATAATTTCTGAGGATTTCAAACTGGCTTATTCGGGATTTGCTTTTGATAATAGCTTTGCAGTTATACAGCATTGTTAGTGCAGTTCAGAGATGGTGGGTCTTTTGTTCATTGCATGGTAGAAGATGTGGGTTGGAAATTTGGGTGGACAAGTTTAATAAAATAAAATGTACCAAACATTACCGTCATTGTTGATGGTAGGGGGTCCAATAGATCATGCGCTTTAAAAATTGAAGGGGTATAGAACCCACAAATTTGAAAATTATGGGTGCTGCAAAATTCCATGCCATCGGTATTTTTCTGGGTGCTTATCTTATCATATATATAGCAATTACCCAGTAATTTGAAAATTTCCGAGTGGTAATAAATTGCACTCACCTAGTAATTTTCCTGAGGCAAACAATACCCAGTAATTTGAATTTTTGTGGTACAAATTGTATCCCTCGTCTTCAGTTTTAAAGTGGGCCATCTATAACGAATGTGTATTTGTATTTCAGGTGAAGTCGGTGAAGACAGGAAGCGTTTTCTGGGCTGCGCTAACGGCGCTTAGTTATTTTTATATGGTAAGGTTGTGTATAACATTCTAATAAAGACCTATTTTAGTCATACCTGTGTTTTTAAAGCGGGCGGCCCACGTATAGTTGGAGCCTATCAGTTGTTACCATCCTCCCTGCCCGTATTTTTGGAGTGTATGATTTTTGAGGAAATTGAAGCTACAAATTGGCATACATTTCTGGCGCCACCGACCCAGTCTTCCAGGTATTTCGACCACCACGAAAGGTATTTCCCCCAATTCATGCGGCGAGGTAAATTTTGGTCTCTCTCAGTTCATGCTCTCAGGTACTTTCCTGTGGTACAAATATTACATTTTTTGTATGATGGGTTAAAAAATGCGAATTGTTCTCTATCTGGCTAAAAATGGTCAAATTTTCTACTGCGGGACTAAAAATCATTATATAACCCTTTTTAGTAAGCACAATCGCAGTCACTCACCGAGTTAGACATTTTTGACTCTTTCTGAAGGTTGCAGATCTTAATGCTTTCCACAGTTCAACGGCCGGAATCGCTCAAAGGGTATTTTCGGCTCCTCCCAGTACCGAACAGGGTGGACCCCAGCTCATGCCACGGGTATAATTTTTGCAGTTTGGAGAAGCCATTATTTGATACAATCATAGCTTCAGCTTCGGACACATTTATTTACCGCTTCGGCTACGCTTACGTTATATCGCTCTTGTTCGAACGTGATAATATAGCTTTTAATGTATGGCATTTTGCTATTTTGTTAGCTTTAGTGTGTTTATCGAGTAGAATTTGCAATTAGTATCATTTGAAATGATTTTTGTACGCATAAGAAGTTTATAACAAAAAGATCTTAATGATTTGCCTTCAAAAATGTATAAAGTGTCACCGCTTTCTTTGAAAATGTGTTTGAGGGTTCGTATATTTTTTGCCGCTATCTTTGGATTCAATCCAAAAAGATTGACTAAAACGTTTATATGGGTGTGTTCATCAAGTTTTGTTTTATTTTATTGCATTTTAGGTTTCAGCATGGGGTGGCTACGTTTTTATTACGAATTTGATCGCACTGCACGTTTTTATTTTGCTTCTTATGGGCCGCTATTCGTCAAAAATTTATATCGGTAAGCGATTTATAGGAACTTGAATTATTAAGAGTAGAGCTTTATAGTTTTCATAATGGACTTGATGAGTTTGTATCATTGCAACGGAGCGACCGGAGTTTTTTGCTTGTTCTTATTTTACAATGAGTCTCTATTCGGTTACCAAGCAACGTGGATAAGTTTTACTACCTAGAGTTCAACATGACTATATTATACCGTTGCTGGGGGATTCCAAAGTTTTCCGGTCGACGAACCCGATATCCAAAATGTAGTGTGTTTTCATTTGCTTGATTATGTATTGCGTGCAGGGCATCAATGATTCATTATATAGATATTCTTTAAGATAAGAATATGAATAGAATGATTTGGTTATATAGTTATATTTGGTTATACTTTATGGGTTTTCAATGAATTTAAGTTCAGTGAACCCGATCTCCATAATATAATCTCTCCAGTTATTTAGTTCCGTATTGCGTACAAGTCATCAAGAATTGACTGTATAAGTTTTCCGGCAGGCTGAATATGATTCTTTGGTTATCTTAATGCCAGCTCGAGTATCATGCCTTTTTAGAATTTTTGATATTGTTTAGGGTCAATGAACCTGATTTCCAGAAAATAGTCGGTCTTCGGTGGTTTGTGACATCAAAAATAGATTATATAGAGGCTTTCTGGAGTACAATGACTTTGTTATCTAAAGTGCAGCGTGTACATTTCGTGTCTTTTTATTGGTTTTCAATAGGTTTGTGGTCGATGAACCGGATCTACATCCAAAATATATACTCTCTTCAGTGGTTTGGTTCTGTATTGCGTACAGGTCGTCAAGAATTATTGTTTGTATAGATTTTCCGGTAGGCTGAACACGATGGTTCGCCTATCTAGAGACCAGCGTAAATACTTGATGCGTTGCCGGTTATTTTCGGTGGGTTTAGGATCGACGATGTTTTGGGGTTTTCAATAGGTTCATGGTTCAAGAGATTTTAGGATGGTATATGCATTATACACCACAGCCTGTTACAGGTTACTGAGCGGAGCTCGGCGAAGCGTTTTTGAGCGGAGCTTGGCGAAGCCGAGCGAAGCGGTTTTATTTTCTGTCTGGGAGTAAAAAGGTCGATGTCCGTCCGTTCGTTCGTTCGGTCGGTCCGACGGATCTAAAGAACCACTGAACGGATTTTAAAAAACTTTTTTGTTTGAAAACCTATCATGTAAGAGTGTGCACCTGATATTTGGAATTAAAAAATTTTGAGTGGCTAATTAGTAATTAGCTAATTAGTTAATTTTATGCAGCTAAGATAGAGAATTTTGCAATATTTGTGTTATTTATTGAAATAGAGTCGTTTCTATCAAACCATTATAGGGTTTTTTGAGTCGAAGAATTCAAATATAATATTTTTACCAATGATAAAGCCCTATGCCCTATGCAATGTAGTTACAAGAACATAAAATTGAGTACATTCGTAATGCCACAGCCCAAGCTCCGCTCACAAATGTAGTTTCACTACCGACTACAGTACCCGCCAAAAATGACTGTCGCTCGCTCGCGACTCGCTCGCGACTCGCTCGAAATAAATTTGTTCTAAAAATAGAATTTTCTATTAATTTAAATAGTTGCGAAATCTCGAGCGAGCCACTCGCTCGCGACTCGCTCGAACTCGCTCGCTCGAAATGCGACGGTCATTTTTGGCGAGTACTGTAGTTATTTTCTGTCTGGGGGTAAAAAGGTCGATGTCCGTCCGTTCGTTCGTTCGGTCCGACGGATGTCAAAAACCACTGAACGGATTTAAAAAAAAACTTTTTTTGTTTGAAAGCCTATCGTGTCAGAGCGTGGACCTGATATTTGGGATTAAAAAATTTTGAGTGGTTAATCAGTAATTAGCTAATTAGTTAATCTTATGTAGCTAAAATAGAGAATTTTGCAATATTTGTGTTATTTATTGAAATACAGTCGTTTCTATCAAACCATTATAGTGTGATTTGAGTCGAAGAATTGAAATATAATATTTTTACCAATGATAAAGCCCTTTGCCCTATGCAATGTAGTTATAAGAACATAAAATTGAGTACATTCGTAATGCCACAGCCCAAGCTCCGCTCAGAAATGTAGTTCCACTACCGACTAGTTACAATAATATAAATATGAAACCACGCTCGCTCCGTTTCACGCACGTTACTAGTATATTGTTTTCTGAAAAATCTTATTATTGTTCTTTTGGAACCTAATAGCTAATGATGCAGCTACAATCGTGGACAGCATGAACATAGATTGGTTTAAACACGTTTGCTTGCGTGTACGTTCACATACGTGCATCTGCGTTTAACACAATATTGCGTGCGTGTACGTTAGCAGCATAAGTACACAAGGTGCTTTGGCTTAGCGTACTGGCCACAGGGGTAACCAAAATTTTTTCCCAGTCTCCACAATTGCTCCTAATAATTTTCCTTAATTTTGCCTTAAATTTTTTGAAATTTCACTACTATGGGCTAAAAATATGGTATTTTTTCTATTTTGGTTAAAAACCCGAATTTTTCTCTGAGAACTACAGCTAAAATACATAATAATACATCCTGTTGTTTACTGAATATTCGTAATTATAGTCAGTCATTAAATTAACCATATTTAACGTAATGTGCAGAAATTTCCGGTTGCTCAGCTGAACCGGTTAAATCTAGGAAATCATCATCCAGCTACTTTCAATATCCTGTTGTTTACTGAATATTCGTAATTATAGTCAGTCATTAAATTAACCATATTTAACGTAATGTGCAGAAATTTCCGGTTGCTCAGCTGAACCGGTTAAACCTAGGAAATCATCATCCAGCTACTTTCAGGTCCTGGGGACATTGTATATCAATTAAGTAACCTGAACTACAATGATTAATAGGGACATTGTGACCGTGTTCACCAGGTATTACTCAGCTGTGCAGAAATTTCCGGTTGCTCAGCTGAACCGGTTAAACCTAGGAAATCATCATCCAGCTACTTTCAGGTCCTGGGGACATTATATCAATTACGTAACCTGAACTACAATGATTAATAGGGACTTTGTGACCATGTTCACCAGGTATTATTAAGCTAAATCGGCTTACGCATGACTAATAAAATACTTATGGGACAATAATAATTGATTTTTGGCTCTTCTTTTCCGCCTGAACTCAGAAACCGCGGCAACGTCCATAGCTTATATGCGACACAGTGACAATGTGCTAGAACACTTAAGTCAAAAATGGAAATACCGATAAAAAAACCCGTTAATACCAAACTATAGATAGTAACCATATCATTAATGTGATTATGGCAAAACGGTTTTGGTTGAGTATTGCTTTCTGGTTGAGAAAATACCCGGCCTTCCATTTGCCGAAAAACTTGGGAAGATTACATGGGGCCGCATGTTCATTCTCGGGGAAAATTTCGAGTGGGAGATGGTGCGAAATTCCAATTTTTATGTTCATTTTTGGCCAATTTCTTATTATTTGTACACCTGTTTAGCACGGAAGGCGTTGTTAGGAATCGTATCTGCCTTATTAAATTACTCTGAGGCTACATTAGGAATCGTATCTGCCTTATTAAATTACTCTGAGAATACTAACAAGTCTTTCCCACCATTTATTTTTGTATGTTTTTAATCAATATCAAACTGAGCTGATAAAAATTAGCCATGCTCGTCAGCCAGTTTTCAAATTATAACAACTGTTTTTCCTACAGTAAATGACAAGAGTAGTTTCCGGAGCGCAGACGTACGAAACGGCGTCTTCCGGGTCTAGACGAAGTGGCGTGTGTCTGTTTCCAGACAAAATTTGTTCCGCCCATGTTTAGGCGAGCAACTGAAATTGCTTCTGTCTACGACGTCCAGACGAAATTGCATCCTTCTGGACTTATGTTTGCCCGTGATTGTAGCTATTTATGTGTGCAAAACGTAAACTAGTTTTATATATTAAATTTTGCTGGAGGATAGGGAACTGGAGTGAGTTTTGTCTTAAAATTAAAATTTTGTGTTAAGAACATTTATTTTTCGATTTATGCTCTGCGGACATGTCAACACCAGCAGATGTTGATACCTGAAAATATCAGAACTTTATAAATGTGTCGAAACTGAGAAAAACTAGCTATATCCGCCACCCTGTTCAAAATTTACCGACTAGCCACAGCCGCCATCCAGTTCAGAATTTGTCGACTAGCTACATCCTCCACACTGGTCAGAATTTATTGACTAGCCGCATCTGCCACCCAGTTCAGAGTTTATCGACTAGCCGCATTCGCCACCCGGCTCAGAATTTGTCGAGCAGCGAGACCCGCCACCGATTCAGAAGTTATCGACCAACCATATCCGCCACCGATTCAGAAGTTATCGACCAACCATATCCGCCACCCGGTTCAGAATTAATTGAAGTATATTTATTTTACTTTCAAGTCAAATACAATTTTAAAGAAATTTTATAATCACAAATGAATATTATGTGTTATAGTAGTAGAGTTAAGTAGCAGCTTGTCTTAATCGCCAATGCATAGAATTCTGGGTGTTGTAATTTCGCGAGAAGTATACAGCTATATTGAGCATCAACTTACAAAGTGAGCGAAATATCCACCATGTTGCGTGAATTGCTGCTGATATTTCCCTGCTTATTGTGTTGTATTTAGGCACTCACAACGTCCTACAGAGTGAAACCAGACATACACACGTATAGCTCTAGCGGTTAGGGCGATATTGGTGTCTTTGTGTATTTTTGATATCATGGAACATTACCAGCTTCTTCACTGACCCTCTCGGACCGGTAGGGGGGCGAAATGCGGGAGCAGGAAACCGGTGGTGTCTAAATTAGGGTGCAAGTGTAAGAAATGAGCGTTTTTCAAACATTGTTTTGCACTAAAATCGAAAAAAAATATGACAAAACTGTAAAAATGTTCGAATGTTTTTTAACTCAAAATCGAAAGTACAGTACTCGCCAAAAATGACCGTCGCATTTCGAGCGAGCGAGTTCGAGCGAGTCGCGAGCGAGTCTCGAGCGAGTCGCGAGCGAGTGGCTCGCTCGAGATTTCGCAACTATTTTAATTAATAGAAAATTCTATTTTTAGAACAAATTTATTTCGAGCGAGTCGCGAGCGAGTGTCGAGCGAGTCGCGAGCGAGTGTCGAGCGAGTCGCGAGCGAGCGACAGTCATTTTTGGCGGGTACTGTAAAGGTGTACATTCTTCTAAAACTGTAAAACTTATAGTTTTTCGAGTACTTTTTGGGGATACAAATCAATGTGGGGCCTGGACTAGACGGTGGGAGGGTATCGACCCCAGATTTCCGGTTTAGAGAAACCAGTATTAATAAACATGGACCCAAATGTACAGCTTACATTATGACCATGCGCTGGCATGCGTTGAACTGCTCTACAAAGTAATACCAAAAACCCCGATATAGCTCGAAGGTTACGGAGATGTAGCCGTTTTCGTCCATTTTGGGTCTTATGTGCCCATTGAAAACCCGGGTTTTACCAAATTCCACATCCTAAAACACGTGATAAATCATTATTTATAGAGGTTTATTTGCCCTACAAAGTCAGATATATACACCGGTTGTCGAGATACAATAAATAATCTATGATTTATGAACGGTATGCGAGCTTCTTTGGCACACTTCTTCAGCGGAAGATGAAATCGGGCTTCGCGCCCAACTAAAGGACACAGATTTCATGCTTTCAAATTAATGACGTGTCACGGGAACCAATCAGCTCTGTGAAAATTTAATTATACGCGTAAAAACACAATAACTGACACTGTCAAACTTCACCGCCTTCCGTGTAGAGAGAAATCAAGCACGTTTTCGAAATTAGATTTTCTATTGTCGCTACCAATAATATGTATACAGTTACATTCCGAATTAAGTGCTTCTAAAATCGAACGCAGCCGAAATCGAACGAAAACACAATCGATCGATCTTCGCTTAAATGAAATTCGTTAAATTAAACGCAAACTAACATGTTTTATTAAATTTTTATTTTTATTGTGACGCATTCGAAATTCGTTAAATTAATCGAATTTCGTTTAAACGATCGATTTTCGTTTGAACGCAAACGATCGAACTCGAACGAAACTTCGATCGATTTTTGAGCACTTAATTCTGATTGTAACTGTATATCGACACTGATCTGAGCAAAAGGCATATCTGTAAATTTTAAATTTTGAGAAATCTAACTTTTTATTTTCGCGTCACGTTAGACTGGTCATGCTACACTTGCACTATGTGTCACGTACTCCGACTTCATTTTGGGGGTCTGAGAATAGGGGTCGAAGCTTCGGGGTCGATGTCGACCCCTTCCAAGGGGGGGGGAACCAAAAATAGGGGTCGAAGGTTTCCCCCCCCCTTGAAGGGGGGGGGGACAAAAAATTCCCGAATTTACTATTTACGCATTTCAGATGCATTCCGAGCCGTCCGATGCGTTTCTGCAGCCTTCGGTCCGGCTTCCATGCCTTTTTATACTATATACAGTACATGTTTTTAGGTTCAAGGTCTTCGCGCCTTGCCTAGAAACATGTACTGTATATATCCGTCTATTTTCAGTTTACGGGCATATATATATAGAGTAGTAGTTATTGAATTAATAATTTCGATTATAATGTCTAAGCGTAGTGAGCCTAGTAGTAACAAGAAATTATCGGACTTTTTTAAAAAACGACCGAAGGCTGCAGATGCTGCATTAAGGCTCCCGACAGGCGACGTGGCTCGACCAGCGTCAATTGAACAAATGCCGACATCAGCTAATATGCCACCGTTGCACAGATAAGGGGTCGAAGAATTTTTCTTGAAAAAAATTTAAGGGGTCGAAATCGCAAAAAAATAGGGGTCGGCGTTTAGGGGGGGGGACAACCCAAATAGGGGGGGGACAGGTCCGAGAGGGGTCGACCCCCCCCCTTCCCCCCCCCCCTATAAAATAAAGCCGGCGTACTAAGTTTATATGTAAAAAATAATTGCAGATATGTGTTATACATTATGCAGCTATATAATGGTACCTATTACAAAGTCTCAACGGATTACAGCCTCACATTATGAACAAACGACAGATATGCCCTTTGCTATGAACGCATATTTAACCAATATACATTAGAAGACAAGGGCCAACCTTTTAGTCGCATAAATTTAAAGTTAAAAATGCAACAATTCGCACCTGTTGTAATTTTTTCCATGTACGGTTCTAAATTGTTGCCACAGGTTTGTCAGAAAACAATCGCTGGTGTCTGTTGTAATTTTCTTTCCATGTATTGTTCCAAATTGTTGCCACCACAGGTTTGTCAGATAACTCTCGCTGGTGTAAACACCGTTTTGTTCGCATTCGTCGAGCCGAATGCAGATTAATTAGTTTCAGTGTCAGCTAAAATTTCTTGGCCGATTAAATTGCACCCCCTGTTAAAACATAGCTTCATCAAGTGTTTTTCGTTGTTTTTGCATTAGTTCTTAAATATTAAGTTTATAATAGTTTAATAATGTAGTTCTTTATTGCTGAGCTGAACGCGTTTCGTCAATCCACTGGAATATTTTGGTTGTAGTAATGCTTTGGTTGGATTCGGGGAGCAGGAAAGTATTCTGCAACATAAAAACACCATAGTAAGGTGCAGTGTCCTCCAGTATAAAAGTCGAGTTTAAAATTTATTGCTGGGATAACAATCGTGTCGCATATGCTTTGTTTAACCCACAATGATCCTGCGACTGTATAGAATTAGCACAGAGGAGAATGCAAATGTGCCCTTTTTAACATTGTAGCTATGTAAATAGTGTCAATGAGTAAAAGGCGTATATACATATGCCCTTTGGTCGGATTGTTTTGCTAACAAAATACATAACCGAATAAAGGGCGAATGTACATATGCTGTTTACTCACAGCAACAACCGATCAAGGCCCTTTGCTTTCATATATATAATTCGTCACATATGCCCTTTAACGTGATCGAACTAACGCTGAAGGGTGTAGAACTAAAAATTATACATACATACTGTCTTATTCAGCAAAATATAATTTTTGTTAGATAGGCCCTTTGCTCAGACCGGTATCGATATCAGGGAGTAACCGGAATTCCGGTTCCGGCGAAAATCGTGTTCCAGTTGCGGTTCCGGCAAAGGGGAAAAACCACACCGGATCCGGAATTCCAGTTTAGAAATTTTGTTTGAAATTTTCCACGTTTTTGCTTCATCCTGTGATCCAAACATATGTAATATATATTATACAATGATCAAGCTTCAATAGAACCAAGCAAAAGAAAAGAATAACAAGAAAAGATAAGCAATTTGACATTTGAAACGTAAGTAGCGCACATAATTTCAGTTGGAATTTTTCATAATAACCTGCAGGAGTTTGGTAACAAATCAAAGCCACGTCGATGCTTGTAGCAGCTATTTTACACATCCAGAAGTCTGTGGGATACGTTTGAATTAAACCGGTCCAATTCGGTAACAGAGTATGGCTTACGCAGAAGTACTTAGGGTATGCTTGGCTAACATAAATTGCGTCAAGCACCCGCCAGTGCGCTTGTTAACTTGGTAAATCAGTCTAAATTGAAGTAAACTAACGTTATCTGCAACGCAGCTAGAAACTGCTTTCTTGGCAATGAACTGTACTTATTGAAACTGTGCTAGCAGCATCACAGTGTGTCTCATTTATAGCATTCTGATTAGAAAGTTATCATGATTATGATCTAACTGACAGGCACTGTTTGTCCAACGCTAGTCTACACAGGTCTCTGACCACTGATCAAAAAATTACCTTCTATCTATTATTTTCTCTTAGAATCATATAAACCATTAATTTTAAGTTTCCTACAGAAGAACTTACAACAAACGTATGTGTAGTAAAGGGTGGGGACTGGACACAGAGCGAAAGTGTGTATTCTACGCTCCAAGCTTTGTAAGCACATTCGATTTGACGCAGTATACGCAATGGTGTATAGTGGAAGACATTTTTTGCTCTGCATGTCCAAAAACCGACATATTTGATCGATAAATAAACATTATTAGCTTCCTAAGTCTCTTTAAAGTTTCAGAAAGGCAATAATACCATCGCAATACATTAAGTTTAGTGTAAAAGTAATTTTTAGTGCATTTTAAATCCACTATACCTTTATTTCTTCCATTATCTGTTTTACTATATATAAATTTCGAAGACCGGGTTCCGGATCAGGTTTAAATGGACGGTTCCGGTTGCTGGTTCCGGTTATTCCCTGCTGTATATATATATTGTCAATATAGACAATATATATATTGTCTATATTGTTTTAGCGTATACGACGTTCTACATTCTCGGACTTATCATGTCGATGCAAGTGCCGTTTGTCGGAATGCAGCCAATTCGAACGTCGGAGCATATGGCCGCGGCAGGTACATTGTATTTAGTACGTTGGATTTAGGTACGTTAGGATTTGGTACGTTGTATTTGGTTTTTAGCATTTCACAACTCATGACTGCGTCAATGAAATTCTTTTCTTCAACGTCAATCTTGGATCCGAAATTATTGTGCAAGTAGCTTTGTCGATTCGTGCCTAAAGCGGTACTACATATTTAATGTTTTTGCAACTATGCGATAGTGTCATACACCGTGGAATTTTACGACTTAACGGTCCCAGATTCTTCGAATTGAAAAATGGATGTAAGCTGTCGGAATTCTACCATTATGAGCGAAAACTTCACTGAACGCCACTTTTTGTTGGAATATCATGTTTTCGAGGGTTCGAGCTGAAGGTTAAGTGAAATTTTAAAAGTTTAATCAATTATGAGAATATTTCTATTAGTTTTGGCTAGGCGGTATATGTATGGTGTTACAGTTAACATTGCTAGCCTGGTTGGTTTAACACTTTAGACCAGTAATGGGGATCTCAATTCTCTACGAACATCACTGAAAGTGTCAATTTTTGCTTCACAAAATAGCTAAATTTTACAGTACGGAAGTGTTCACAAAATATCTAGAACTTCAGGGTTCCAGAATACACTAAAAGCAGGAAGTAACCGGAATTCCAGTTCCGGCGAAAATCATGTTCCGGTTGCGGTTCTGAGAAAGGGCAAAAACCATACCGGAACCGGAATTCCACTTTTAAAAATTTTGTTTGAAATTTTCCACTTTTTTTCTTCATCTGTAGTCTAAACATTATGTATTATACGGCCCACAGGCCCATATATACAATGATCAAGTTCCAATACAACCAAGCAAAAGAAAAGATTAATTCAGCAATTTGCCGTGTGAAACGTAAGTACGGCGCATAATTTCGTCTTGACCTGCAGGAGTTTGTTAACAAAACAAAGCCAGGTCATGCTTGTTACAGCTATTTTACACATTCAGAAGCCTGCGGGTATGTTCGAATTAAACCGATGCAACTCGGTAACAGAGTATGGATTGCGTAGAAGTACTTAAGCTTGGCTCACATAAATTGCGTCAAGCGCCAGCCAGTGCGCTTGTAAACTTTATAAATCAGTTTTCATTGAAATAAAGTAACGTTATCTGCAACGCAGATGACAAACTGCTTTCTTGACAATAACTGCATTTTTTGAACTGTGCGAGCAGTATCGCAGTTTGTCTCATTTATAGCATTCTGATTAAAAATTTATCATTATCATCTAACTGACGGGCGTTGTTTGCCCAACACTCGCCTAAACTGTGTCTCTGACCACTGATCAGAAAATTACCTTCTATTATTTTTTGTTATAGTCATATAAACCAATAATTTCAAGTTTCCTACAACAGGACCACATGTAACAAGCGTACGTGTAGTAAAGGGAGGCGACTGGAAACAGGGCGAAAGTGTTTATTCTACGCTCCATGCGTTGTAAGCACATTGAACTTCACGCAGTATACGCAAGGGCGTATAGTGTAAGACATTCGATAAATAAACATTATTAGCTTCACATATTTAAAGTTACAGAAAGGCCATGATGCCATCGCAATACAATAAGTTTAACGTAAATGTTATTTTTAATTCGTTTTAAATCCACTATACCTTAATTTCTTCCTTCATCTTTTTTACTATATATAAGTTTCGAAGACCAGGTTCCTGATCCGATCGAAATGAACGGTTCCGGTTATTCCCTAACTAAAAGCTATATGTTTGCAGCAGGAAATAACCGCAACTTTCCATTTAAATTGGAACCGGAACCTGGTCTTCGAAACTTATTATGTTAAAACAGATGAAGGAAGAGATGAATCTATTTTGCAATTAAAATCATTAAAAATTCATTCTTTATTAAAGTTTATGTATTGCGTCTCTGGAACCTCAACATGACTGTATCTGTAAAGGAAGTTCTTTTAATCAATTCACAGCTTAAACATATTGTTAATGGGCATCTTAAAATAAAATATATAATAATAGGCTTCAACTATTTTTGAAATGGGGCCAAAATATCCGTTCGATCAAGGCCTGAATTTGACTAATTTGTAAAAGATACAGAACATGATTTTGGTGCATATTGCAACAAATTAATTGCTAAAACCAAGAGTACATTTAGGGATGAGTATTACACTTGCCTGCACTCACATGTTACCCCGTGTTTGATGATTCGGGCGTTTTCGGCCTGACTCCGCCTCTCAGTTTCTGGGGGGGGGGTAGTGTCGTGAAAAAAATAAAATTAGCATTCACCATAAGTCCAACAGCTTTGTATCCCGAAGGTGGTGGTGAGGTTTGGACTCGAAGCGACTTTGGACACGCACAGCAGCGAATGGAGGGGTAACTTTACTTGTTCTCAATTCCGTGTAATGGATAGATCGAAAGTCCGACCCCGAATGCCAACTTGAAACCCCGATGACGATAGATCGAAGGTCCGATCATAAATCAAAGACCAACGTATAATACAGACAGCGATGGCAAGGATTTTACTCGAACAAATCAGATCCTGATATAAAGCGGCGCTCAAGGTAGCGTCCGACCAATTTAAGAGATATGCTTGCTGATGTTGACAGCGTTGCAATGACTGATTTTCCCGACTATGTTTCGGATGGTGTTGATCATGAAGCTATGTCGACCTATAAGAGACGAGGTGATGCACTGATGTTACGAAACGCTATTCCCGGCGATGAAAGTCAATCATTCGCGGCCGAATTGCATATGATATTAATTATAAACCTGTCGCATAGCGATAACAATGTATCATCGGAGGCTATGAATTTATAATTCCCAGGTTTCTCCGGCCGTTACTACCGTACTACTGTAACGAAAAAAGGAAACGCGATAGCACAATGTTACGACGAAATGTCCGTACAGATCATTATAATGGTTAATTATGTGATAGGTAGCTCGGACCTACCCCCAACCCCAGTTTTTTTGGTGGGGGGAGATTGGTCGGACTCTCCCAATTTCTGGGGGGTCTGTTTATAACCAGCTGCTTATAAACCGACCCCCCACCAGAAATTGGGGGGTCCGATCGACCCCCCCCCCAAATATAAGAACTAAGGTTGGGGGGGTCCCGAGCTCCCCCTCTCAGAAACTAAGGGGTCAGACCGAAAACGCCCGTATCATCAAACGCGGGCTTACGTGTGAATGCAGGGAAGTGTCATAGTCTTCCCTAATGCACGCTTGATAATAGTAATGACAAATTCATCGGGTTTCCAAGAGTAAAACTAGGATCAGTTTCTGGACTCACAGTAAAATTATGGGTCCAACAATTTGTTTTTCGATAAGGCTGAGATAAAAGGAACGATAGCAGCATTGATTAAGAACACATACTTTACTTTTGGTTAAAAGCTTTATAAACAATTTATTGGAGTCCCTATGGGAACGGACGCACAAGATATATGTTAATCATTGAAAATGTGTTTAGGTCTAATAGATGAGCTTACTTTGATCAACGATAATTTCTACAAGCTGCGACAAGCTGTGTAACATCCTTCTTTACACTTATGCATAAATAATTAGAGCAGCCATGAAGCAGACGTCCATGACCTTTAAAATAAAATATCAAACGGCAAATCTACTGTTGTTTTATATGATAAGAGATTGGACTTTAAATTTAAAACTTATAACTTTCCACGCACTATAAAAGTTCATTATCTAGCAATGTTTCTAAATCAAATCGGAGTCAGCAGAATTCTATAGATATGCAAATAATCTTAGCATTGTTTTAAAATGTCACAGTTACACTCTCGATTATTTCCTAATGTCTTTGGCAAATTTTCTACAGTTATAAAATTCGCACAAAAATACTGTAAAAAAACAATTTAAAAGTATATCTGCCTATAAAAATAGCGGAATCCTCCAAACACACTGCTTTAAGGTATTGCTTTCTAGGATTAGACTATTCCTTACGGAATTCGTTTCATGATTAGACCATTCCTTGTGAATGGTTACTATGATTTTCACACGTTATGTTTACTAATAAACTATTCTCATATCCACAAGTGAGCGTATGTTAACGTTCATATAGTGTTTTTAAATACCAAAACTGTGACGCGTTACAGTATGCTATATGTGTGTGTATATACTTATAATACTCTCAGTGTACACATTCATATAAAGATTCGTCAAAATTATTAAAAAATGATTGATCGTTACAGTATAATAACTAAGTAATATGCGAGTTTATGTTATTATTCATATAAGTTTTCATTTCAATCAATCACCGTAAAACATCGCGCGTTGCAGTATAATATACTGGGCATACAAACGGGCACGGTGATAGCCACCAGACATATAGACTCAGTGTGCTGTGGTGCCCGCGGAAACAGGTTCTAAAATTATTAATATTTGCAACCAGTAGGTCAATTCATTGAGCATTTAAAAGTTCTACGTTTTAAACGATAGGACATTACTAAGATACAGTACTCGCCAGAAATGAGTGTCACATTTCGAAAGAACGAACGTCGAACAGAAGTCGAACAAAATTTATTTATTCTCGAGCAAACTTCGAAAATTTGGAACACGTGTCGAACACATTTCGAACAAAACTTTGAATTTATCTAGCGAACATCGAACAAAGTTCGAGCGAACACCGAACGAGCAGCACTCAACGAGTATTGTATATATTGCAAATGTATATATCTTAGATGAGCCAATATAAAAGTCGTTTATATTGTGACCGCTTATACTATAAAATACACTCATAAATATGTTAAAAATGTCACATTGGTACCTAATTTCCTAGATGCGGCGCCATAAGCTTCATATTTTTAAAGACCTTCTGCGGGCCCAAAATCATGGTTTTCAAATCACGCTATTAACGAAGTTACGATACCTAGAACGTCGACTCCGGAAAGTAATTCTGGGTGCATCTTATAGACTGGCTTCACAAAACATTTTTCTTCAATTTTCAAATTCATGTATATCTTCTGAGAGAGTATTTGACTTGAAAATTGAACATAATGTTAGAACCACTCAACCATCCCATTGTTATCTGATGGCGTGGATTGAAACGGAATGGTCTATTGAAATACAGTTGCAGTATAGTAAAGACATTATTGTAAACACTGTTATAATACACTTATTGTAAAGCCATTGTAATTTTGTCCACATTTCGAATTTGAGACATTTTGGTCGGAACAAAACGGACATTTCACTGTAATAGCATTTTCACTAAAAGCGCATTCGCTGTAAGCACACTCATTAATTTATTGCTTTTGTAGGTGTTTTCGGCTTACTACAAGCTGTCTCTGGGCTGCGATTTATTCAGGGCTTCGTCGGTCGAAAGGAATTGCGGTTCATTTTTATAGCGGCTGTTATTGGTGTAGCCGGTGTGGTATTTGCCGCCATTGCTGCACTCACTTATATGGGTAAGTAGCTATGTAATTTAAATTTGTTAAGAGCAGTGTTTTTTGAAAATAGTCAGAATTGCGGGATTATTTCTATTTGTAATCTAAGACGATAAGATATTTTTAATGTACAACAGGAGTATAGTGAAAACACAAAATGCAATTTTGAACGGTTTTTGTTGTCATTGAAGTTCAGATGGTATCACATGGCCCCGACAAAGGATGTAGAGGTCGTCACCATTTCGCAGATCAAACGCCATTGTTTAGTTGTAAACATTGCAGCGAATGAATTACGTTTCCAATTGGCTCTTGGGATGTGTATGAAGAACGATTCCAGATCTCGTACCGCTTGTCACTTCCAAGATTCGACCGCTCTGCCTCGAGGACACTTCCAGCTTGAAGTTATTGAAGTTAATTACGTAATAATGATAAAGTTGAAATGAACCATCACTAAACCACCGGATTTGGCTTTACTGTTCTCCATTTGAAAAGTTGTCTTACTGCAAGTTTGAAAAGGGTGGTCGGGGTTCATTGTGAGTTTCGGCTGCCTATTATTTATTTGATAATATAAATCTTCACGAACATATCTGTACCCTATCGGATGTGGGTTTTTCCGATTTGACACGATTTGAAGCTGGTTTAATTCGGGCTCTATTGAATGGCTTTGCTTAGAATTAATTTAACCTCCAAATTATCGTTTCAAATCGGGCTTACGATGAATTGCTCAAAGTCTAGAGAAGTACACATATTGTGTAGCTCACCATAAGTCCCATTTGAATGGACATTTTGGAGGCGAAATTAATTCGTGCTAAACCCATTCGAAACGGTCGATTTAAAACTACCTCTCAGAGCAAGTATATTTAAACCATCAGTTTTTAAATCGGGAAAACCCAAAAGCGAACGTGTTTGCCACCGCGAATCGAAATGATATATAATTTTAACCATCTTAGTGAACAAATCTTGCACTAATTATCGCATAAGTTTTTTATTAACATTGACAGTAGTGTAAGCATAGTTAACTGAATAAAGTTGAATACCTCTATTGCGTCATTTGGTGGTACTGAAATTGATACATTGCGGCCATGCGAAAGATAACTGCATTGTGTTATTATTATTGGTATAAAGCCTTGTATTGGTTTAATTAAACTTCTGAATAGGTCATAAATTTGATCATCTGCGCTTTAAACTCGTTCTTCTCTTATCCGTATTGTCCGCCTGTCTGTATGTTGATTGATGTTAATTAATGTTTGCTCGTTTTTATCTCTTGTTTTAGTTTCGAATATTTTTGAACCTATTTTTAATTATTATTTTTCAGGTTATATTGCGCCGTGGACGGGTCGGTTCTACTCGCTGTGGGATACGAGCTATGCCAAAATTCACATTCCAATAATTGCCTCCGTCAGCGAGCATCAGCCGACAACGTGGGTCTCGTTTTTCTTCGATCTCCATATTTTATCGGCTGTATTTCCCGTCGGCGTTTGGTATTGCATACAAAATATTAACGAAGAACGCGTGTTTAGTAAGTTTGTTTCAACCGACAACGTGGGTGTCGTTTTTCTTCGCTCTCAATATTCTATCCACTGTATTAGCGGTCGGCGTTTGGCAATGCATACAAAATATTAACGAAGGACGAGTGTTTAGTAAGTTTCTTTCAGCCGACAACGTGGGTGTCGTTTTTCTTCGCTCTCAATATTCTGTCCACTGTATTATCGGTCGGCGTTTGGCATTACATACAAAATATTAACGAAGGACGAGTGTTTAGTAAGTTTGTTTCAACCGACAACATAGGTGTCGTTTTTCTTCGCTCTCAATATTCTATCCACTGTATTATCGGTCGGCGTTTGGCATTGCATACAAAATATTAACGAAGGACGAGTGTTTAATAAGTTTCTTTCAGCCGACAACGTGGGTGTCGTTTTTCTTCGCTCTTAATATTCTATCCACTGGTCGACATTTGGCAGTGCATACAAAATATTAACGAAGAACGATCGTTTAGTAAGTTTTCTCTTTCATTTTCCGTTCATCGGATAAGAAAACTTTAGCTAGTTTTCCGAACGTTTTGTGTGCAGTTTGCTATACCAACACTTTCACAATGTCTTATTTTGTCGTTTAAGGTGATTATAGCTTATGGTTGAAAATTTCATTCCAGAAATACAGATTACGTTTAGGACAGGATATCGTAGATTTCAAACAAAAATTAGAGTGAATAAAACTTATCGTAATCGTTTACTATTTTCTCTTGAGGTATGTAATGGTGTGTTATATGGGTAGTTTTGGAGTTGAAAAACTACTTGTCGACTGACAGAACCTTGACCACAGAGCGTGCAGCACCGATCGTCGGGGTCAATAATGTTTATTTAGGGATCAAATGTGCGCATTTAGATTTATTTCGAAATGTATGTGAGTAAAATTTGAAACTGAGCATACGATCAAAATTTGTCTGTAATGATCAATATTATCTGTTGTTTTAGTTGTGTTATACGCAGTGACGTCGGTCTATTTTGCTGGCGTAATGGTTCGACTAATGCTAACGCTAACGCCGGCCGTATGTGTGTTGGCTGCGATTGCGTTTGCTCACACGTACGAGCGATTTTTGGTCGACGAAACCGGCGGATCCTTAATGTCTGGCAGCGGCAGTGGCAAGTCATCGGTTCACGATGTGAACGGAAAATATGACGAAAAAGACGATATGGATAGCGATGGCGACGTCAAAGGAAGCCGAAATATGTATGATAAGGTAAGGCATAAAAATGTTTTCAGTCATTTTGCTACGGGCGAGAGATTTAGTATATAAAATGATGGGAGCGGATACTAGATGTAATGCTCGCATGTGGATGAGGATGTGGACCTCACAAATAGAACTCATTGATGACTTGATGCAGTGTGAGTTGAAGAAACTTTTGAGCTTGTAATTGCGTTATAATTCCTTCCACTAAAAACTGTACATGATTATGCTCACCTGACCCTCGATCGGCTGTACCACACCACCCTATCTTCTGGGTTATAGATAATGGTTGCAGGTATCAGTATTTCAGCCATTTAATATCTTCCCGGATGCTGTTGGAGTTTCCCGCGTTTATGATTTGCTTTTTCTAAGGTAGAAAATGCTGAAATTAGCTGATGCAATTCATATAACGGCATGCATTCTAAGCACATCATTGCGAATATATTGTAATAACTAAATTGACCGTGCTTAGCGTAAAGTTAAGCACCAGCTTTTGTACAAACTATGGTCCCATGCAAAGGTGTAGCCAGGAATTTTGAAAGGGGGGGTCGCGGCCCACAGTTGGTACCTAAAAGGGGGGTCCGGGGGGGGGGTCGCGCTCAGCAGTGTGAAAGTGTGGCGAGTTAACCGTGTACCACCGGAGAAAGTTTCAATGAAATTGCATTTCCTAGCCCGGAAAAAAGAATTTGTATATTACGTACGCCGTAAAGAAGTAAAAAATGCAACTGTTGCCAAAATAGCGAATTTTTATACAAAAAATGTGAAGTTTGGTTAAAAGTACGGTTGAATGTAATTGCTTTCTAGTGCGAGAGATGCTAGTTTTAGGACAATTTCCGACATAATTTTCAACCGGAATCATTCAGAAAAATTTTTGTTTGGCCTTGAACTAAAAGTGGGGGGGGGGGCTGCGACCCCCGCAACCTCTTCCTGTGGCTAGTCCAAACCTCGGAAACCTGCCGGGGGGGCAATTGTTTTGCCGGGTTTTGTCGCGTTTAGACGTGTATTTTTCTCAGCAGGGGGCTTTGAGCCGAGGGGTACCCGAGTTTTTGCCGCCTCCTCCCCACTTTAGACTAGCCAGCCCCTGGCTACGCCGTTAGTCCCAGGTATATATGCTATATGTATGTTAATATTTTAGGGTCTCATTTTGAAACTATTCCTTTATCGTTGGTGTGTTGCCAAGAAATCAAATATTGCCATCAAATTAGAAACTAGGCCCTGAAAATAAGATTTTATTTGTCTCAAATTTCACAGTCATTTCTAACGTGTGCTGTAGGCGGCTATATAAATATTTAAAATAAATTTTATCCAGGCCAGAAAATTAAAGAAATCGCCAGCCGGAGCCGGGCCCGGAGGCAAAGGTCGATCGAATTTAGGCGGCGCAAGTGCATCAGTTGGCGGAAGCGCGTCGAGTGGAACATCGGGCGAAGACTCCGGCATAGGAATTAATCTCAAGTCGGTGGTGTCGATAGCGATGGTGATGATATTGCTCCTGTTTGTCGTTCATTGCACGTGGGTAACGTCGAACGCTTATTCGAGTCCGAGTATTGTTCTTGCTTCGTGGAATAATGATGGGTGCGTTGAGTAAACTATTTTAGCTTGCCTCATTGCCAATGAGCTGGAGTCTGAGTGTTGAATATGTAATTTGTAGAGACATGCACAGCTATATTGAGGACCCAGCTTACAAAGTGAGTCGAACATCAACTGAATTGTTTTATCGTCCAGGTAACCGCTTATTTTGGATTTAGGGACTCACGATGTATGACTACTTAGAGCATGAATATTGTTTTACAAAGTGATACCAATGACACCCATTTAGGCACAGCGGTTGCGGAGAGATCGCCGTTTGTGTATTTTTGAGTCTCTTGGTTCCCTTATTTGAAACGCCAATTTTGACCCAACTCTGGATAATAGCAAATAACACCCATATAGCTAAACCGTTGCGGAGATATGACCGTTTATTTAGCTCTACTAGGGGAACCGTAAGGTGGCTGTTTTGTATTTACTACGTAGTAGGCTTTGAGTTCTTGGCGTGTCACAGCGTGCTCATTTTTTAT
The DNA here is from genome assembly GCA_030248225.1 of Trileptium ribeirensis. NCBI lineage: Eukaryota > Metazoa > Nematoda > Enoplea > Enoplida > Thoracostomopsidae > Trileptium > Trileptium ribeirensis. Next base: position 58,399 of record JASANE010002528.1, on the reverse strand, counting down.
GTTTTTTCATCCAAGAAGGTTTTCTAGCTACTGTATTGTATTTACTACGTAGTAGGCTTTGAGTTCTTGGCGTGTCACAGCGTACTCATTTTTTATGTTTATCCATCCAAGAAGGTTTTCTAGCTACTGTATTGTATTTACTACGTAGTAGGCTGTGAGTTCTTGGCGTGTCACAGCGTACTCATTTTTTTATGTTTACCCATCCTAGAAGGTTTTCTAGCATTCAGCAGCACCCAGCTCGATAAGAATTCTTCCTAAGCCATGTTATAAAGTCTAGTCATTGCTAGCATAAAAATATCAATTTGGCGATGTCCCTGAGATAGCGTTGTGGCTAGAAGCAATAAAATTCGGCATAATTTAAATATTATGTTGTTAGCAAAAACAGCAGTGTGTTGAACATTGAGCTTGTGATATTTACAGTTGGGTTCGTTGGTTTTTTATTTTGTTTGTTTCTACTTTTTCATAATCATAATTCCATGTTCACTCACCGTCCAACGATACAAATTGTGCTTTTGTCTTTTTTTGTTTCTACTTTTTCATAATCATAATTCCATGTTCACTCACCGTCCAACGATACAACTTGTGCTTTTGTCTTTTTTTGTTTCTACTTTTTCATAATCATAATTCCATGTTCACTCACCGTCCAACGATACAAATTGTGCTTTTGTCTTTTTTGTTTCTACTTTTTCATAATCATAATTCCATGTTCACTCACCGTCCAACGATACAAATTGTGCTTTTGTCTTTTTTTGTTTCTACTTTTTCATAATCATAATTCCATGTTCACTCACCGTCCAACGATACAAATTGTGCTTTTGTCTTTTTTTGTTTCTACTTTTTCATAATCATAATTCCATGTTCACTCACCGTCCAACGATACAAATTGTGCTTTTGTCTTTTTTTGTTTCTACTTTTTCATAATCATAATTCCATGTTCACTCACCGTCCAACGATACAAATTGTGCTTTTGTCTTTTTTGTTTCTACTTTTTCATAATCATAATTCCATGTTCACTCACCGTCCAACGATACAAATTGTGCTTTTGTCTTTTTTTGTTTCTACTTTTTCATAATCATAATTCCATGTTCACTCACCGTCCAACGATACAAATTGTGCTTTTGTCTTTTTTTGTTTCTACTTTTTCATAATCATAATTCCATGTTCACTCACCGTCCAACGATACAAATTGTGCTTTTGTCTTTTTTTGTTTCTACTTTTTCATAATCATAATTCCATGTTCACTCACCGTCCAACGATACAAATTGTGCTTTTGTCTTTTTTTTGTTTCCACTTTTTCATAATCATAATTCCATGTTCACTCACCGTCCAACGATACAAATTGTGCTTTTGTCAAGCACAAAATCATTTTTTTTAAATTAATTAGAGAGTCCAAGTTGTCCTTTTAACATGAAGATCAGAGGTGGTCATGTCAGAATAAATTTTTGGCGTAATATTATCGTTGTATTGATTTTTAAAACTTATCAACTACTGATGATGTACCGTGGCCGAAACTGGAACCCGAATTTTTTTTGGTAAAAACTGTAGGTGATTGAAATGCCCCATGCGAGGTCTGTGATTCCACTTTTCAAAGGGGATTTTTGTATTAATGCTGAAATATGGCACAGTTCGAAATGTATCTTTGAAAGTGAAGAAATTGAGATGATAAATGTGGACCGTTGATATTAATTATGAAAGGGAATACTTAGCGACAGTCACGTCCATCGTGAACAAAAACAGTCGAAGGACCAGCCGAAAGCCAAATGGAATAGAAAGAAACACAGAAATATGAGTTCAGGTATCAGTTACCCGAGGAATTGGTTTGTTTGTAAAAAATATCAAGGATCGAAGATGAAATTGTAGAGGTCGAAAATGTTTACCGTTGCGGCGGTGTAAACGGTTGCCTCATCTCTTCCTGTAAAAATCTAATGAGGCTAGTGACGTAAAGTTATTTTATGATGTGTTTTTTGTTGTTTATTACAGTCAAAAATAAGTGCAAAAAAACGAAACCAACAGCCTTCGTTTGCGTTTATGTTCGTTTAATGAATGAACGTTCGTTCCCGTTATGCTTTCGTTTTTTATTGCACTTATTTTTGTACGTGACTGCAGTTATTGTTAGTATTTTGTTTTGTAGTGTTTTTGTTGTGTGTTACGGTCAAAAATAAGTGCGCAAAAAACGAAAGCAACAACCTTCGTTTGCGTTTATGTTCGTTTAATGAATGAACGTTCGTTCCCGTTATGCTTTCGTTTTTTATTGCACTTATTTTTGTCCGTGACTGCAGTTATTGTTAGTATTTTGTTTTGTAGTGTTTTTGTTGTGTGTTACGGTCAAAAATAAGTGCGCAAAAAACGAAAGCAACAACCTTCGTTTGCGTTTATGTTCGTTTAATGAATGAACGTTCGTTCCCGTTATGCTTTCGTTTTTTATTGCACTTATTTTTGTCCGTGACTGCAGTTATTGTTAGTATTTTGTTTTGTAGTGTTTTTGTTGTGTGTTACGGTCAAAAATAAGTGCGCAAAAAACGAAAGCAACAACCTTCGTTTGCGTTTATGTTCGTTTAATGAATGAACGTTCGTTCCCGTTATGCTTTCGTTTTTTATTGCACTTATTTTTGTCCGTGACTGTAGTTATTGTTAGTATTTTGTTTTGTTTTGTAGTGTTTTTGTTGTGTGTTACGGTCAAAAATAAGTGCGCAAAAAACGAAAGCAACAACCTTCGTTTGCGTTTATGTTCGTTTAATGAATGAACGTTCGTTCCCGTTATGCTTTCGTTTTTTATTGCACTTATTTTTGTCCGTGACTGTAGTTATTGTTAGTATTTTGTAGTGTTTTTGTTGTGTATACGGTCAAAAATAAGTGCGCAAAAAACGAAAGCAACAACCTTCGTTTGCGTTTATGTTCGTTTAATGAATGAACGTTCGTTCCCGTTATGCTTTCGTTTTTATTGCACTTATTTTTGTCCGTGACTGTAGTTATTGTTAGTATTTTGTTTTGTTTTGTAGTGTTTTTGTTGTGTCAAAAAATAAGTGCGCAAAAAACGAAAGCAACAACCTTCGTTTGCGTTTATGTTCGTTTAATGAATGAACGTTCGTTCCCGTTATGCTTTCGTTTTTTATTGCACTTATTTTTGTCCGTGACTGTAGTTATTGTTAGTATTTTGTTTTGTTTTGTAGTGTTTTTGTTGTGTATTACGGTCAAAAATAAGTGCGCAAAAAACGAAAGCAACAACCTTCGTTTGCGTTTATGTTCGTTTAATGAATGAACGTTCGTTCCCGTTATGCTTTCGTTTTTTATTGCACTTATTTTTGTCCGTGACTGTAGTTATTGTTAGTTTTTTGTTTTGTTTTGTAGTGTTTTTGTTGTGTATTACGGTCAAAAATAAGTGCGCAAAAAACGAAAGCAACAACCTTCGTTTGCGTTTATGTTCGTTTAATGAATGAACGTTCGTTCCCGTTATGCTTTCGTTTTTTATTGCACTTATTTTTGTCCGTGACTGTGGTTATTGTTAGTATTTTGTTTTGTTTTGTAGTGTTTTTGTTGTGTCAAAAAATAAGTGCGCAAAAAACGAAAGCAACAACCTTCGTTTGCGTTTATGTTCGTTTAATGAATGAACGTTCGTTCCCGTTATGCTTTCGTTTTTATTGCACTTATTTTTGTCCGTGACTGTAGCTATTGTTAGTATTTTGTTTTGTAGTGTTTTTGTTGTGTATTACGGTCAAAAATAAGTGCGCAAAAAACGAAAGCAACAACCTTCGTTTGCGTTTATGTTCGTTTAATGAATGAACGTTCGTTCCCGTTGTGCTTTCGTTTTTTATTGCACTTATTTTTGTCCGTGACTGTAGTTATTGTTAGTATTTTGTTTTGTTTTGTAGTGTTTTTGTTGTGTATTACGGTTAAAAATAAGTGCGCAAAAAACGAAAGCAACATCCTTCGTTTGCGTTTATGTTCGTTTAATGAATGAACGTTCGTTCCCGTTATGCTTTCGTTTTTTATTGCACTTATTTTTGTCCGTGACTGTAGTTATTGTTAGTATTTTGTTTTGTTTTGTAGTGTTTTTGCTGTGTCAAAAAATAAGTGCGCAAAAAACGAAAGCAACAACCTTCGTTTGCGTTTATGTTCGTTTAATGAATGAACGTTCGTTCCCGTTATGCTTTCCTTTTTATTGCACTTATTTTTGTCCGTGACTGTAGTTATTGTTAGTATTTTGTTTTGTTTTGTAGTGTTTTTGTTGTGTATTACGGTCAAAAATAAGTGCGCAAAAAACGAAAGCAACAACCTTCGTTTGCGTATATGTTCGTTTAATGAATGAACGTTCGTTCCCGTTATGCTTTCGTTTTTATTGCACTTATTTTTGTCCGTGACTGTAGTTATTGTTAGTATTTTGTTTTGTTTTGTAGTGTTTTTGTTGTGTATTACGGTCAAAAATAAGTGCGCAAAAAACGAAAGCAACAACCTTCGTTTGCGTTTATGTTCGTTTAATGAATGAACGTTCGTTCCCGTTATGCTTTCGTTTTTTATTGCACTTATTTTTGTGCGTGACTGTAGTTATTGTTAGTATTTTTGCTGTTTATAGGTATTGTTACTATTATTATTATTGGTCTTTTATTATTGCAGCACCCGAACGATTTTGGACGATTTCCGCGAGGCGTACTATTGGCTTCGACAAAATACACACGAAAAATCGCGCGTGATGTCATGGTGGGACTACGGCTACCAAATTGCCGGCATGGGCAATCGTACCACGCTAGTCGATAACAATACGTGGAATAATAGTCATATTGCATTGGTACGAGATTGCTTGTCGTTTGTGATATAAATGCTGTTGGTTCTGTACACGAGTTCTGGTTTTAGGAGCAAATGCCATCATTAGATTGTTCGATCTGAACTTGACATTGTTTATGTCGGTAATTTTGAAGATAAAGTTTATTTTAATATTACTTGAGCGATAATTTTTTTTCACTTATCGCTCGGTAGCAGTGCCTGGTATGCATATCGCTATTATCTATTTTTTGGCTCAAGCAATTTTCAGGATTTTAGGTTGTAATGTTTGTAAACAGCTTATTGTGGCCGCTCGGGAAGTGGTACTACCGTTTTAATCTCAGGCACTATCGTGTTATAAAAACACCAGAGTTGGTAATGGCTCAAGATTAGGGTACTGACATCGAGAACGGAATAACCTGTGTTATAATAATGTTCTTCACGCTCAGCTTGACCCATAGTATAATAATTGTTGTAAGCATCATTTTTTGCAGGTCGGAAAAGCGATGTCAAGCAACGAAACCGAGGCTTACAAAATAATGACTGCTCTCGACGTCGACTACGTTCTAGTTATATTCGGCGGACTAATCGGTTACTCGGGTGACGATATTAATAAATTTCTTTGGATGGTGCGAATTGCCGAAGGAGAGCATCCGAAAGACATTAGGGTAAGTATAAGTAATTGTGATTGCTGCATCAAACTTGCATAGTTTTTGAAGGCATTTGGAGTCGTTTGTATTCGCATAGAGCTTTTTAACATTAAGGTTAGGCATTTGTGACAGCGTATCCATGTGAAGCAGTGTGCTGATTTAGTTTGTTGTGCGCTGATTGAGTTGGTCGTCACGCGTGCGAGAGCACGGGTATTGTTATTCGCTCGAGTTGGTTGGTTTCTTAAGCAGCAGCTCATAAATAGCGAAATGATTAGCGTTTGAGGCTCGGTGCCAAACGTTCCAAGTTCAGTAATTCGCTGCGGCAAAGTTTAACGTTCATTGTACGAAATACACATTAATTGAATTCTGAGTAGTGAATAGAACGAACGTACAAAATGTTCTCACTAGCCAGAGTAGTATATTTCGACGGTGTCCGTTTTGGGGCTTTGTGGGATGGCATAACTCAACTTTGGCTGAGCCGTTGACTCGCACCATAGCTCATTCGAAAGTTTAAAATTTGTATTTGCGTCCTTAGACACGAAAACGGATTCCAGCTTTTTCTGGCCTTAAAAGAGGGTCGAATGGGTTCGAAAAGGGGTCCCGCAAAACCTATTCTTTGCTGTATCTCAACAACCGTTACAGATATTTCAGCCAAATTAGGTTCATTCTGTAGAGTTATTGAGGCTCGTTAAACTGCGTATAAATAAAGTTTTTGCAAAATATCTTTTGATTCTAGGATTTGGCGTTTAAAGGGGCCGTGAGATCCAAAATACACGAAAACAGCTGTAAATTCATAACCAATAAACATGGATAATATTGGGTTTATTTTGTAGAGCAATGCACCCTCTGTGCAGCTTCAACCGATTTGCTCCTGTTGGCATTATTGACACTGCAGGGTTGGGTCAAAATGGGTTTTTCAATGAGTCCAAGACACCCACAACACAGCAAATGGCCATATCTCTGTAAGCGCTCGAGTTATGTATGTATTGGTCTCAATTTGTAGAGTAATCCATTCTCTATGTAGGTACTTAAGGTGTGCTGCTATTGTACTTATTCACGCTGCAGGGTTATATAGAAAATAGATTTTCAATTGGACCCAGCAGCTTCCAAAATGGCAATGTCCGCGCAACCATTCGAGCTTGTTGGTCTCAATTTGTACAGCAATTCAGCCTCTATGTAGAAGCACATTGTAAATCCTTAAGTACGCAATAATCGGGTACATCTCCTCGGGTATTCCAGCAACGCAAGCTGCGTACATCTCTTTAAATTACAATACTCAGAATGGACCGACCATCTTGGTTAAACAGTATACTTAGTCTGTATTTTTTGGTGTTATAGGGCGGTGCTTAATTATGGTTTGATCTTCGAAAAACCTAAATTGAACCTTAAGTTAAGATTATTTAGGTTATGCAAATTTGAATTGAACCTTGCTGTTCTGAATCTAAATAACTATTATTGACGGAGGCAAGACGAGCCACCGAAGGTGGTGAGTCGCAGCCGGAGGCGTACATTTAACTTTTTATATATCAATATACTAGACGCAAAATTTCAAATTTCTCTGTGACTTTTTTTTGTTTGTCACAGACAGGTCTGCAGGTTGAACGCCTGGGCCGATTTTAGAAATTTTTTTTCTTCGTGTTGCATATTCTCTTGCGGAGTGCCCTTTCATTGAGCACTTTTTTCTACGAAAATTGCTTTGTACTCAAAATTAAGCAAATGTTGCTCAAACTTAGGGATTTTTGCCATTTTTTCAGCTTTTTCACCGCATCTCGACAACCGTTCGTGCTATTTCGGCGATTTTTTTACATAAAATGTATTTTCACGTTTTCTAAACAGCTGTATATAGCTGATTGACGTATTTCATCTCTTTCCTTAAAAATTAAGCAAATTCTCTTAAAATTGACTTAGGGAAACCTAAGTTCATCATATCTCGACAACCGTTCGTGCTATCTCAGTCATTTTTTGACATAACATGTACCTTCACGTTTTCTAAAAGACTGTATACGAGTGATCTACTTACCTTTATAAATTCTCTTAAAATTAAGCACAGTCTCTTAAAAATGAGTGAAAAATTATTAAGTGTGTTATAACTTTTGAATGACTCGGCCGATTTGGACTAAATTTCATTGATGGGTACAACTTGATAGATGTATTGTCATTCTACTGTATAAATAACTAGACGTTTTCATGTCTTCCTCTTATTATTGTTACCAAAAATGTTAGAAATTCCACAAGCTGTATGCACTATTCACGCCGTTGTTAACCACCATGCCTCCGTCACCCACGTTTACGTGTTACTAGTTGACGGAGGCAAGACGAGCCACCGAAGGTGGTGAGTCGCAGCCGGAGGCGTACATTTAACTTTTTATATATCAATATACTAGACGCAAAATTTCAATTTTCTCTGTGACTTTTTTTTGTTTGTCACAGACAGGTCTGCAGGTTGAACGCCTGGGCCGATTTTAGAAATTTTTTTTCTTCGTGTTGCATATTCTCTTGCGGAGTGCCCTTTCATTGAGCACTTTTTTCTACGAAAATTGCTTTGTACTCAAAATTAAGCAAATGTTGCTCAAACTTAGGGATTTTTGCCATTTTTTCAGCTTTTTCACCGCATCTCGACAACCGTTCGTGCTATTTCGGCGATTTTTTTACATAAAATGTATTTTCACGTTTTCTAAACAGCTGTATATAGCTGATTGACGTATTTCATCTCTTTCCTTAAAAATTAAGCAAATTCTCTTAAAATTGACTTAGGGAAACCTAAGTTCATCATATCTCGACAACCGTTCGTGCTATCTCGGTCATTTTTTGACATAACATGTACCTTCACGTTTTCTAAAAGACTGTATACGAGTGATCTACTTACCTTTATAAATTCTCTTAAAATTAAGCAAAGTCTCTTAAAAATGAGTGAAAAATTATTAAGTGTGTTATAACTTTTGAATGACTCGGCCTATTTGGACTAAATTTCATTGATGGGTACAACTTGATAGATGTATTGTCATTCTACTGTATTACTTTTAAACTGTTACCAAAAATGTTAGAAATTCCACAAGCTGTATGCACTATTCACGCCGTTGTTAACCACCATGCCTCCGTCACCCACGTTTACGTGTTACTAGTTTATCATTAAAATATCTGTTTTTGTTAAAAAACAATTAACACCTGACAGACTTGTTTTGTTAAAAAGCGTTTTATTTAATCTTGTGAGGGATGACTTGTCATGACAATAAGATGATAGATACCTAAACGGTATATAGTTTCATTTGGGTACCTGGTGGTAATTACTTAATGTCGTCGTAACTTATTTGGACGCACGTCTTCACATTTAACGAAAACACAGATTTTCTGCGTTACAGTCACTGATATTTGTTAATAATGTAGCTATAATTGTGTTCTTTTGTAGTCAATGCTCCCTGGAAAATTTCTTCTTCCACTTTGAAACAGAAATCTTTTGGAACTACGTCGAATTTTTTGTTTAAATCTGCTCTAACATTGAATCATGAATAGTCGTTATGTGTATCCTTGCAATATAACTTTTAATTAGTGTCTGTGCATTCCTAATTATTATGGTATTCTTGACGGAATACAACAACATTGTAACGCAAATTTCGGCGACTGGAAACTGCCAAAACCTTTGGTTTAATGACGTTTTTGTATTGTGTATTTTTTCTTTAGGAGAGCGACTATTTTACCGAACAAGGCGAATTTCGCGTTGACGCCGGTGGATCAAAGACTCTCCTCAACTGCCTTATGTACAAACTTTCATATTTCCGTTTTGGCGAGATACATGTATGTGAATGTTCATTGCATTACGTTTTGCACACGTTCTTCCGAAACGGACCAAAACGGTTCAGGCCTGGGCACAAAATTCACGTTACTTATATCTATCTCGACAACCTATGTAGACATTTGAGTTAATTCAGCACATTTTGTAGAGCTAATAAGGCTCTATAAGTGTGTATATACTTTGCTGCACTACTGTTTTGGGATGCGGGATTTGGCTAAAAAGGATTTTTAATGGGCATCTGAGGCCCAAAATACACGAAAACGGCAACACCGCAGCTATGGTTATAGATTGTTTTGTAGAGTAATTCATTCAGCCCATGAGACCCGAAATGCAATAAAACAGCAGTGTGTCTCTAAATCACATAATTTAACACTAAGAATTTTCTACTTTGGCGAAAAGACAGGATACTGGTTTAATGCATAAATTTAATCAATTCAGTTAAGATAGTGATTGTTAATAAACGTTTAATAACATGTGTGTATATTGTAATTTAAATTATTGTCAAACTAAAATTTAAGCATTAAGATTCCATGTTGTGATTCTCAGGAAAGTAAGTATTCTCTGGAAAATATTTTGAAATTTTGCCAGCTATAAAACACTAACGTGTCATTATGTTCGAAATATGGCAGTCATTTTTGGTTTTTATCCAACCTCTCCTGGGGAACATCAGAATTCGGGGAACATATGTTCCCTGTAGAAATGTCTCAAATCGGGAATTGGCCATAGCGCCCGGCTAAAACCGCCATAGTATCATTGTGCAAACTTTTTGGACAAAACCTAGAATTCATTATTTGATTTTTTAACATTTTTTGTTGATGCCTGTGCTTCAATAATGGAAAATAGCGAAATATCTTTACGGAAACCCTAAAAAAAGAGTGAAAACCTGAATATTGAATAGTCAAGACGATACGGTCATTGTCATTAGGAAGCGTGCTATGTCATGTTTTGGTGTATTTGCGTTTGTAACTAAGTGAATTTCATTACTTCATGGTAATGTGGGAAATTGCGCAAGAAACGTGGGAAATGTAGATCTTAACGATCTTGGCCAGACATCCACAGATCATTATTATAATTTTGAAATTAATTATAAATCTTTTGGCTACCGTGACATAGCCCGATTCGAGAAAATGACACTTAAAAAAAATAGAGGCCATTTCATGGGCTTTTGCCTCAGCGGAACGCACAGTCGTAATATTTTAGATTAGAAACCTTTGGTGAAAGCTATCTATATTCAGCTGATTTTTTCGCCTAGTGGCCGTAACTACGGTGCGCTTTTACCAAAGAGTCTTGAAATGCTTCCGATATCCAAAACTTAATAACAGCGAGCTGAACATAATTCACAGCCACAAATCGCGCTAATGTTCCAACAATTAAATTATGGAAAGCTAGCTACCCGAATTTCGCGGTTAAAGCACGTAAAACCTTTACACCTTCGGAAAGGCAAGTTGGGTCGCAGTTTATATGTTGTTCCTTGTGTCTTACTAATCTGTTTAACACCTGAAAAAAAATCACTATCCAAATCCGGTAGATTTTCGTTCGCAAAAAATTCGGTAATTTTCTCTAAAATTTCGCGAACACAAATTTGCCGGATTACTATCACAGAGCTGTGTTTAAGCGAATAGATTTGCGCCGCATTACGGTTTCCCAAAAAACATTCGGTAATAGATTTTTAACAGAAATAGCAAAATAGGATTATTGATAGGCGTGGGTTAAGTTTACTGTCGCAGTATTGCTATAATGTTGTCTATTAATAATTGTAGTTCGAGATGAGAACGCCGCACGGTTTCGATCGAACACGAGGTGTCGAAATTGGCAACAAAAATTTTGACCTCACACATCTTGAAGAAGCGTTCACAAGCGAACACTGGCTGGTTCGGATCTATCGCGTCAAGCGTCCGTCCAATCGACCGTCGCTCAAGTACGCGGACCTCAAGATTCGCCGAAAGTCGCGTGGTTCGTCGCGGAAGGTGCGTAAAAGTTGGTAGCTGACATTATGGGTTGTGGACATTATATTAGGGTATGCAGAAATTAGCGATTCTATTTCATTGGTCACGTAAAATGTTCTCTCGTCTTTCCTGCAAACGTTAGACTGCACTCTAGTGGTGATGCCCAGGGTAAGTTTTATTTGCTAACTGTGTAGTAACAAGGTGAATTTACTGATCAAAATATGCCGTGTAGTCCTGCCATGAGATTTGAAGTTTTGGCAGTGTTTTCGGTTTCAGGCGACTGTACAATATTAATAAATTATGGATTTTTATAGACGAGAAATCAAACATATAGCTAAGTTATGCAAATCAGGACTGTTACCACAGCCACTCCGAAAGGGATATATTTGCTGGCATTTTGTTCAAGGTAAAGATGAACTCTCTGACCAGTGCAACGTGCTATCAAGAGCGGCTACTACGGCCGATCTGAGTCATTGGAACTAATGCAAGATGTGTCCTCAAAGATGGAAAAATTTAAACGTTATGATTTGGGGTGCGAGTGCAACCGACTGTGATTTTTACGGATATATATTTAAAATGAGCCTGTGTGTTATTTTTTTACAACTTTGCTCTCAACTATGCGTTTAATCCTTGTAAAAAAAGTCGCTCTCCATTAGTGAGTTCAGAACCTGTTCAACGAGACTAGGTTTTTCACGAAGTGCTTCATTATTTTTATTGCTCGCTGTATATTATATTTTCAGACGTCCAGAAACAAGGCGGGATTGATTAAAGCGAAACAGATTGTGAAGAAAGGTAAGAAGTCAAATAAACGATCTTAAGACGACGACCAACAACGTAGCGGACGTATTAACGTAGCTAATAATAATAATAAAAATAATGATAATAAATTAATTATTGTCGAATCATTGCTACGTTATTTGTACGACATGGAAGAAGCAAGGAACACTCTGTGATTACTACATTCGCGAAGGTAATACATTAAATGCGAATACATGACACCGTTATATCACAGCCAAAAAAACGTCGTTGTCAACGAATTCGTGTGACATTATTTTTAGGTTGAATGCGAGTCACGGATAATTAGTTGAGTTGTTAAGTTGTTCTTATAGACGTTGGTAGCAATTTCTAAGGGACCTCTGAAATTTTTATTGTGGTTGTGAAAATATTGGAGCCACATTTTGTACAAGGGAGGACAAGCAGCGGGCGTGCCCACCTTTGGGCTAAGATATAAAAATTTAACTTTCCATCCTTATAAATACACGAATTTCTAATGAGCAGAGTGATGCGATGCTAAGGCAGACACCAAAATTTCCTCCTCCGTTCATCAATTAGGATGGAAATTGCCTCGGTGTGGGTAACAAGTGATCCACCTTGGAGGTCTGCCTCCCTTTCCGGTGAGCTACATCCACCGCTGATTTTGTACAATTTGTGTGAGGAAACCCTCAATATTATAAAGGAATGTACAGGCCGGGACGTGGATTTCGATATGTTTCTTAATAGTCCAGGCTCATTTGGTAAATCATTGCCCAGTGTAAAAGACGGTGACATTGGGGAAATGTGTCTAATAAGGTCAATATTATAATATATTAATTATATATCAAGGGCGGCCATAGACTGGTAAAGGGGTTACCGCAACCTCCATCTCTCTAAGGAATATCGTAGCAAAATTGTAGAAATTATAACAAATTTTTTTGGGGTAAAATTATTATAACTTCCTAAAAATTTTAACTTAACTCCATCGCTCTTTCGGGAATATGTACCCTTCTCAGCCGACGGACTATGGGCACCCATGCATTACAGTATAATGATAAAATTATAATAATGCGTTATGGGACACTAAATATAATTATTATGAATTTTGGTTGGCGGCTGTGAAATGAGTGTTGTTGTGAATTTTATTACGATGGGGAATACATTATATTAATAATTACGATATATTAAAGATAATGAGCGAATACCGATGCTCAAATAATAGAATTGCGATATGTTTTTGGTTTTTTTATGTTTCATTGTTGTATGTTTACAATATTTTTTACATTGGTACATAAACGTTACGGTGTCGTGTTCCACTGATTATCACCGTGTTAAATATTGATGTCGTATCTGGCTTCTCCCAATTGGGAAATGAAGAGGGATGGGCTTTGGGAGAGTGCCGACTTTTGCCCCCCCCCACACACACACAAAAGTCCGGTTCAAATTTTTGGCTCAATACCGTTCCCGTCTTGTGGAGAAGTCAGCGGCGTTTTAAATCATGAAATGCTCTAATTAACGGCAGTGAGCTTAAATACTAAGCTTTATACTTAATCGATTGTCATATTTAACGTTTGTTAGTGTGGACGACGTGTGTTCCAGGTTAAGTAAGTTCTGAATGACCGTACCAAGGTTCCATGTTCTTTGACACTATTCTAAGCCATTGTAGGATGGGTGCGCTAGGAGTGAGACAACGTTTGGCCAGGGACCGTTCGTAACCGTTAGGTAAACTAAGAATTTTAGTAGAGTTAGTGATTAGAGAAAATAATGTTTAAGATTCTTAGATTAAATCACTGAAGCGTTTTGCTCAATATATTGTCTCCGAGGATTATTTCTCAATCGCTATGTATTACGTGGGTTATAATTTATAGGCATTAGGTGTACATCCCGCGTTAAAAATGCGGAAGTAATAAGCTTAGTAAAAAATGCTTCGCACGGACCGTTGGATTTCCATAATTTTGGGGCCAAATACTCAACTTGAAGTTTGTTATATTGAGATGTACGCTGCTGTTGTCCTTCTCATTAATATTTGTGAACCTATATAGTCTCCACGTATGTTAGGCGCTTGATTGCTTGACCCTAAATGATTAAAACCGAAAGATCACACAATAAAAACGACTCCAAATGCAATAATTCATGAGCCAGCGGGTGTTGAACACACACCTTGTGGACTGGTAGGACGGGATAGCGCGCTATTCATCCGGACACGTTTATACAAAGGGATACTCGGCATTACATTGCGAGTGATTTGAAATGTGGTGCGAGTTTGTCAAAGATTTTTGAAACGCTGCAGATAATCTCTATTCTCGATAATTCAGCGAGGGTAGAAAGTAATTAACAGCAATAAATCTGACCAACGTGGCAGAAATAAAACACCGAAAGATCGCTACCCCAATTTGACGGTTAATGCCATCAAAATCGTTGCCAAGACGATTTGGACCACACTTTATATTATGTTGTCCCGTACATCTTTATAGTTATTTCAACCATCAAAAAACCTTATCTTGGTATTTTGACGCGTTTCATAGAAGTTGAAAGGTATGCGCGACTAAACTGAACCTGCATCCGTTGACTATCCTGTTTTCCACAGCCAGTATTATTATGGAACATGTAAGAAAGACGAATCGAATCATTGCTAGTCCAGAAGCAGTGATATACAGTCAGCCAGTGAAAGTTCCACGATGATTATTAGTTTTCCATTAACATCAGTCTGTTCGCGAACAATTTCAAAGGAAATACAGCAGAATAAATGAAACGGTCCTATAGTTTATAATTTGTTGTTCCCGAACATAGTCTTTCGTAAAAAACGATAACATTTTGTTCACGAGCAACTTTTTTGATTTGCGCGCGAGCGGGCAGAAAAAATATCGAGTTTTTTTCAAGCAAATTTTTCGGGTTCGCTAACGCAATTATTGTTTCAAACTAACAAAATTGGGATAGACGTCGGCCGTAGGTTAATAATTTATTGTTCATTAGTTTGATTGCTTCCCGAAATTACTGCTGCTCGCTCGCTGTTCGTTCATTTGTGTAAAACTTTTTGTCCCACTGTTTTTTGCATAGGCGAGAACGATTTTCTGGCCCGTACTATAATGTCTCACATAAAAGCTGGATTTCGGTTTAGCTTATTGATTACCTAGCCAGTTGGAGCAGGAGGATTATAATACCACACTGTGTTGTTGTTCTTCGTTGCTGTATTAGAGTTGTGTGGAAATAAGAATTCGAATTTGGTGTAAGTTAAATATTATTGCCGCTAGGTTAAGTACATATAATTATAGACAGTATTTGAAATTATGCGTACGTACGTAGACTGGCTTTGCATAAGGAAATATTTAGCATTTTGTGATAACTTTCTAGTGCACTGTTCTACTTGATTTACAATTATTATGCTAGCTATGTACTTTTTTGTCCAATGTTTTTTACTGATATATTTGGTATAACTATAATTTTGAACACGACAGCGGTGATTGTGACTTAACCCTATAATTTATTAATAGCACTAGCTGATTTGAGTCAGCGTGACACGTTTCGGGTTTATTGTTTGGCCCGGCTTATTTGGTATAACTAATTTTGAACGCGACAGCGGTGATTGTGACTTAACCTATAATTAATAGCACTAGCTGATTTGAGTCAGTGTGACACGTTCCGGGTTTATTGTTTGGCCCGGCTTATTTGGTATAACTAATTTTGAACGCGACAGCGGTGATTGTGACTTAACCCTGTAATTTATTAATAGCACTAGCTGATTTGAGTCAGCGTGACACGTTCCGGGTTTATTGCTTGGCCATGCTTATTTGGTATAACTATAATTTTGAACGCGACAGCGGTGATTGTGACTTAACCTATAATAAATTAATAGCACTAGCTGATTTGAGTCAGTGTTACACGTTCCGGGTTTATTGTTTGGCCCGGCTTACGTTATACTATACATTTAAGGATCTGATGTTGAATTACGCCAGCATCAACTTTCTACTTGACATTATTGTATGTTTGCAACGTGAGTTTAAAAAAAATTTTTGAGAGACAACTTGACGTGATTTTAAAAAAATAACTGGCTTATGATATTTTTAATATTTTACACAAAACATTAATCGTAAAACTGCACATTGCAGATATTTAAGTTTTTTGCTCAAATTTTGAGCCAAAATTGTAAACGTATGAGCCCACCTTCACACTAGTTCAGTAAAGATGGGTATTTGTATCATTAGTAGGCATGATTAGCAAAGCCGTGATGGTGTCTCGCAGATAGTTTAGACAGAGATTAGCGTAAAGAAGTATGGGTATTTTGGAGTTAGGAGCTATTGTTTGCTATATTTAAACTGTTTATAATTAGGCTATCACTATAATACTGTTCATTGATTTGGTTGTAAAAAAATTTCTTTTGTTGGTTAATATATATGATAATAATATATCTGAAGGTAATGTTGCGTACTAGCAACCGCTTCGTATCGTGTTTTTGAGATTCGCCTTTTAGTACAGAAAACTATGGACAGTAAGTGAGTTATCGTGATCCAAATACATAGAGAGGTACACTTCTACCGTTATTGTCGTTTTTCGTTATTATATTATAATATTTGGAAGCCTGAATTTTTGTATAGCTATTTTTCAATAATTATTGTCATGGGACTTCGTTCTGTACCTAAAATTAAAATTTGTCCCTGGTAACTTATATATAATATAGTATTCTGACTTAGAACAATTTGCAAGTAATTTATGCATCAATGTCATTATGACAAAATGTGCTAAGTCACCCTGTACGGACATAGAACATTTTGCTACTCAGCTATTCACACAATAATAATGCGACAAAATGTGCTAAGTCCAGCTATGTGGACATAGAACATTTTGTTATTTCGATTTCAAAAGGCTCGGGACTTAACACATTTTGAAAAGAAGCATCTACAAGTAATATGACGTTCAAATGGACTTAGAACATACTGCCATCGTGTTCCCCGTATCAAAATCTATATAATGTACATCTTAGATTTTTTTCGGAAATTTGGAAAAAAATGGACTTAGAACATTTTGTCACTAGGGCGACGATATCCTCTCGTTGCGGTAATATCCAGCAATGCCGTGGTTAGTATGAATCCTCTTATGTTCTTCAATATGAAAAAGCTAGGCTTTGGAACAGTCTATTTGGGCTGTTTATAGGTTTGATAGAAATCAAACTTAGGCCCATGTCAACTTTAGGTGCCGGACGTTATAACGTTAGAAAAAAGAACAGCTAAACCCTGGGTGTTCGGAGGGCGGCAGCCTCCCGACTTAGAATTTGTAGATGGCTCATATAGGACCTTAGCTTATGCTAAGACTAAGGCCTAGGTTTAGTATATCGAGAACGGCATGCCACGCATACTTCGACCCCTAAAGTTGACATTTGACAAAACTTACATAAAAGTGTTCTCTGATGATAAAGATTTTTTAGCATTTCAAACGCCATTTTAGGTAGAATTTCCTAACGCCAGGTAAACGACATATTTGTAATTCGAGAGATGTTTTCTAGCGAGAGATGCTAGCGTTTGTAGCTTATCATACAGTCGCGACAGATTCCGTTTTAAGAACCTATATTGTTTGCCGAATATTTCATAACTCAAGACATTTTAAGCTGTGAAATTTTCTCGAGGTTGTCACTTTCGATCAGATATGTCCGAAAATAGAGGCTTTATTCTGCCCCCCCCCCAAAAAAAAAATTAAATTTTTTGTCCGTGTGAGCCTTAGGGGTCGTAGTTATATAGTGCTATAATATTTATAAACAGTTGAGTGTTGGTGTTACAGCGAGGCATCCTTCCGATTTGGATGTAATTAAGTCTAAGTCATCGAGAGGGTTATCCCGTAAGGATCGTACCACGGGCCGCGCACCGACGACACGCGGAAAATTTTAGCAACAATAAGGTTGAAAATTGAGGTAAATTTGCAAAAATAAAGGGGAAATTAGTAAAAGATTATTGCAAATTGGGAAAATTTTTAAGTTTCTAAAAATTACCAAGATTCACTTCTTCCGCTCATTACCTCCCCTACGCTTGCGAACTTTCGACACCTGTGGTCTAAGTCTTACATAAGATGCATACGGGCCGCGCACCGACGACACGCGGAAAATTTTAGCAACAATAAGGTTGAAAATTGAGGTAAATTTGCAAAAATAAAGGAGAAATTAGTAAAAGATTATTGCAAATTGGGAAAATTTTTAAGTTTCTAAAAATTACCAAGATTCACTTCTTCCGCTCATTACCTCCCCTACGCTTGCGAACTTTCGACACCTGTGGTCTAAGTCTTACATAAGATGCTAATCTATATGTTTAGATTTAGTGTATATATTATGTCATGAGCACCAAATAATTTTCATATTACGACATGTCTGTAAAATTTGGACAAGTAATCTGGACTGAAGACATTCATGTTATTAATATTAACTTCATTTTTTACGAATGCTTAAGGCATGTTCTGCGGTCGAAATGCTGGATTCGTATTATTAGTTGCCGTAGTATATTTATATGAATAAAAATGAAAAAGCTACCAAACGCAAATTTTATTAGGCGATTCCCAACTACTACTGGGCCTTTAGTGCACTAAATTCGACAAATACACATAATTTTTGTACCAAATCCACGTCGTTATGAAGAATAACCCATTATGCTATTTTACCGCAAAGCTGTGGTCTCCTAGCTGTGCTTTTAGTACTTTTGGCTATGTTCAATTTGAAGTTTGCGATGCCGACGGTCCAAAATTAATTTACACTCGTTTCTGTGTTATAAGTCTTGTGTCGATTTGCATAAAATGGAAGTTATGCGCGAACAAACTTAAGGTGACCCAGTCAACCATCCTGTTTTGTATTTTTGCATAAAATTTGTTATGGAACGTTTTTTGGTCAATTGAAATTTGGCGTAAAACTATTCGCGAACACAGCGCTCACGATTGGAATCTAACCATTTTGTGTTCGCGAAAATTCCAATAAAATTACCAAACTTTGAGAACGAAAATTTGTTGATTTGAGTGTTATGTCACTTTTGCATTAAATTTGTTAGCGAACACTGAATAATCCAAATTTAAATGATTATGTATTATGGAACAGAATTTCTGCAAATTGAAATCGCAGAAATTCTGTTTGAACACAAGATCTAATTTCTGGTCACCTTAATTTTACTCACGCATTATTACATATCTATACATGATTCTATTTCTTGTTTTGTTTGTTCTTCTTTTTCCAACAATTTTTTGGGTAGTTGGGAATTCTCCGTCCTGGTCGCTTAGTATATCGAGTTATTCTGTTCTTATAAAGCTGTGGATTTCGTACAATTTCGAATTTAGTTGAGAATAGTTCCTTTTCGGCTTTGCGGGGTTATGCCAATATTTTTGCAAGTAACCTATCTTTTATACTTCAAGGTTCTGATTTATAGGCCCACGTCTAGTGAGTTTATTTTTAAATTTGTACAGTCCTTGGGATGTTGTTTACTATATAGGCCCACGTCTAGTGAGTTTATTTTTAAATTTGTACAGTCGTTGGGATGTTGTTTACTATATAGGCCCACGTCTAGTGAGTTTATTTTTAAATTTGTACAGTCGTTGGGATGTTGTTTACTATATAGGCCCACGTCTAGTGAGTTTATTTTTAAATTTGTACAGTCCTTGGGATGTTGTTTACTATAGGCAAATCTTGAGTTTGTATTTTTAAATTTGTACATCGTTGGGATGTTGTTTACTATATAGGCCCACGTCTAGTGAGTTTTTTTTATTTGTCGTCGTTGGGATGTTGTTGCCTTGGCCCTGTTAGTGAGTTTTTTTTATTTGTCGTGTTGGTTGTTGTTTATATATAGGACCGTTAGTGAGTTTATTTTTAAATTTGTACAGTCGTTGGGATGTTGTTTACTATATAGGCCCACGTCTAGTGAGTTTATTTTTAAATTTGTACAGTCCTTGGGATGTTGTTTACAAAAGTAAGAGGTGTCTCGTATGTATTGTTTGTGTTGGATATATTAATATTTTAGCGGGCGCCTTTTATTAATAGTTTCGTTTAATTGTAGCCGCACATTGTTTTTTGTTATTATAATTATTGTTCCTTAATATTTAAATTTGTTTGCAACATGATATTTTACCATTCGTATAGTAAAGATTTAATGGTATCAAGTGTTAACCTGAGTTATGTAGGGTTATACAGAAAACTTATGTTTATATTTGTGTGACTGTATTATATATATACTTCAGTGGAGGCAGTTTCTTCTACTGGATTTTCCGGCAGCTCAGAGCGAATGGCTGGACGAGGCTCGATTTGACTACTTAGATTCAAATGTTTTAGCGCGTCGACATCCAGCGGGCGTGCGTTGTTTGCCAGACAGTGTGAGATTGTTTATATCCGAGCAACATGTGGACAACTCAATGATTTTCGAACGCGATTTACTACAACGCACTCGTTGACCGATTCATGTTACCGAATTTCGTTTCTCAAACGCACGATACACAAATTAATTTGAGCGTTAAAAGGTCACGAATATTCCAAAATGAAAATTTTTGGCACAAGTAACCTTACGGCTGCTTTCTCGATATATATACTATTAACCTGAGGTCCTTATATGAGACATATATATGAAACGAGCGTGCCCGGAGGTACAGATGGGAACTTGTCCGTGTTCACAAAAGTGGCCGTCACGTGATGCTTCAACCACGAACGAGCAAAGCAAATCCTGGTTTGATATTAAACCACGAACGAACGAAGCAAGTTCTGGCTCAAGGTTGCACCGGGAACGAGAAAGCCCTCAGTCAAGTGTCTAATCGAGGAGCTTTTAATTGGGCCGCGAACGTGTGCGTTCTGGTCCTAACTACGAACCTCGAACAAACAGCGTTCTGTCCCAAACCGTTGCAGTCCTGAAATACTTTAACTAACCGCGAACTGGGGAAGTCCTGGTTAGTTTAATGAATACGGTATAAGTTAACCACTAACTATTTAAATCCTGGTCGACCTAGCAAGAAAATAACTCGTTAGCGACTTGAAAATTATATTAATGCAAAACCAAGTTATAATAAAACAAAGACGATGCGCACATAGTTTCCGAGAACTAGCAACGAAAAACTAAATTGTGACTGAGCGTACGACGAAAAACTGGCGAAAGAATAATAAAAATTGCTAGAACTCTTCTGCTATATACCCATCGATACCGGCTCTGAATGTCAAAATGAAAGGTTATAGACGAAGCAAAATTCCAATCAAAATATCGCGAATGCAGGGTTATAAAATATATAGATTCCGAGAATATTAATCAAAAAGATACCATCGTTACATATACACTAAGTCTAAAGCAGCGTTCATGTTATTATTTTTGCATTATTTTATCAATGTTCATATGGCCTACATATAAATATCTAGAATTTAAGAAACACTACACAGCATAGTTGACTGATAAACTGCATTAGCTATAGATGGTGTCAATTACAGTTAATTCGCGCCAAATTGGTAGCTAAGAGTGTGTACGACATTAAGGGAAAAATGTAGTAGCTAGGGGTGTGTCGTACACCCACGACGAATGATTTACTGTATGGGTGTCACCCTGACTGTGTATACGCTAGGTTGGGAACTTGATTTACTGTATAGGTGTCACCCTGACTGTGTATGCAGTAGCGTGGGGACAAAAGTTCCAAACAGCGGGGACATTATATTTTATGTGAACGCCACATAAGTCGTGGTGCTACCGCCCTCAGAACCCACCGCTCTTAGCTGCTTTTTTTCTAGCGTTATAATGTAACACCCCTCAGGGTTATTTGGGCCAAATATATGAATATCAGGTGGGTTACAATGTATCTGATATCTTGATACTTACGAAGTATATATATTTCGTGGTTTTCCTGTTTGGACGGAGATGGAAACAGAAAATTACTTAGATAGGTGTATGTTCATATAACCGTCTCATTTAATGAAAACTTCCATAAAATCAGTTACCCGCAACATAACTACGTCTGCTATCACTATCATTTAAAAGTTTGCCTTAATACATCGGACGTATAATAACCAAAGTTGTTGGATTTTGATGCAAATAAGGCAAAGCTTTGGTTGAATAAGAAGTTTAGGTTAAATACATCAATGGCAGCGATATAAAGCCTTAAGGCGTATTCACGCGCTCAAACTTTTTGCTCAAAATTTGAGCTTAAATTTTGATCAAAATTTGAAAGCAACTTTTTTTGCAAGTTTGAACGTGTGAACACAGTTCAAGCATTTCATGAATGTTCCTGTGGCCAATCATGGACGAGATGTATTAGCTGAAAAAGTTTGAGCTCAAATTTTGAAATATCGCAATTTTCATTAAAAAATCACCGTCAAATTTGAGCAAAAAGTTTGATCGTGTGAACACGCCTTTAGTAAAATACAACTCCGACCGTCCATTGTTGTAAAGATACAATGTGTTCTAGCTATGTAATATTTAGATTTTTAAGTACTGCAGTGGAAACATTACGTCATGATATCCTATCGCCGAAAATGCGATGCTGAAAAGTTTATGCATGCTACGGAAAGAAAATGTATGAACTCAATGAAAACTGTTCTTTAATGTTTCGGTCTTGCTAAGTTTACTAATTAACGCCATAAACACATGATGAAAAACATAAATATGACAAATAAACATTAAATACAAATAAATAAAATAGACAAAAAAATTAATGCAAAGAAGGGAATAAATAGGTATCGAGAAATTTAATTAAATAAATTTGTAAATCCGCAAAATTTTATGTATTTTTCATAGTAGAGCGACTGTCCTTTTGGTGTAACCTGTTGGATGTTTGAGGCCCAATATATTTGTCAAAATCTTTCGAATGACTTAAATCCAAATATGTAGAGCGTAATGTTAGGGATTTTTAGTTTCAATTTCGCCATAGATCACTTATTTACCTTTATCGCGCAAAGCCTATTCACAAATTAATCAACTTTACTGTAAATACTGCTTACGACAAAATTTGGAGACCTCGGAAGATATTGCCCGGATAGTGGTTTTTTGGCGAACGAACGGGTCCATGTCACCTTTAGGGCCGGACGTTATAACGTTAGAAAAAAGAACAGCTTAGAGCGGGGGGTCCGGGGGGCGGGAGCCCCCCGACTTAGACTTAGGCTTAGTACATGGCTGATATAAGGACCTTAGCTTAGACTAAGACTAAGGCTTAGGCTTAGTATATCGAGAACGGCACGGCATGCATTTCACTTCCGCCCCTAAACGTTACATTGACCAACGAACGTATAGATTATTTTATCATCTGACTCCACTACTGGTGAAAATAAACAATATTCCGTACCGCGGATTTGAAACTTGGCCAAAAATTAACACAGGAAACGTCAAATATGTTTTGCGCGACTAAACTTAACCTGCGCCCACTAACCATTCTATTATGTGAAACTCGATGTCGAATCCATTTCCATTGTTACGGAACATGTAAGAAAGGGAATTCAGTTCCCTGCTTGCCCAGAAGTAGTAATTTGCAATAAAATAGTGGCAGTTCCATCACCATAATTTGTTTGGAATGCCGATTCGTCTCTCTTCGCGAACAAACTCAATGCAAATGTGACAGCAAAAACGAAACGGTCTTGTAGTTTGTCGTTTATTGATCGCGAAGATAACCTTTCTTAAAATTCAAAAACTATAAAATTATATTCCCCAACAAATTTGTTGTTCCTGAACAGAAAATATAGTACACATTGGTATTAAGGGACATATGGTAAGAAGGGACACTAGTAACTTTTAGTAGTTTTAACCCTATTTTGGGGAAATAAGGTACAAACTATTAATGCAAATATATTTCACTATAGAAAAAATATAAACATCTGAGAGTTGGTACAAACAGAGCCTAGTATATACGCTTTCCAATAGTGCAAACTTTAGTGTTGTACGTTTGATATTTATTTAGCTAGAGAGGTTTTAAATTGTATGTCCCTTAAATACATACGGTGTCACTGAAGGTGTCCCTTAATTGCAATGTGTACTTGTATGTCCCTTAAATACGTACGGTGTCACTGAAGGTGTCCCTTAATTGCAATGTGTACTATAGTTAATTTTCGCACGAGTAGACGGAGTTCGCTAACGTAGTTGTTTTCAGAATAACAAACTGATTTGGGCGTAAATTATATACATTTAATCATGCATCATTATAATTTCGTTTAACAAAATTCACTTTTTCAGGTTTCGTAATGTAGCAATGAATTGTATTACCGCGGCCGAGTAGCCGATCCTATGGATATTCTAAAAAGAAATCGTCATAATGTAATCTCGATGTGGTAGTTGTGTTAGCCTCATAGCTGTTTAGTAAATTATTACCTATGAAAATGATGTGGCGTATAATTTTTTAAAAGATATATGGAAGTGGATTTACAGTACACTACATTCTGAGGGTGTTATAAACCAATCATATATATAAATTAATATATATATATACGTATATTTATATATATAAGTCTTAGTAAATTTTCTTATTTTAATAAAAGGCTAGTGATTTTAGAATTGGAGGATCGACTGTTCGAGTGTTTTACCGATTTCAGTTGGGATAAGCCAGAATACAAATATCGCATGTTGGGTAAATGGACAATATCAGAGAGTAAACTATTCCAATATTTGGCTACTCGATCAGCAAAATCGGAAATGTATTGAAAAGAATCGTGAATCATGTCCTCTTGGGGCCCAAGTAATCCTGTTGGGCGATACGTTATAACGTTAGGAAAAAGAACAGCTTAGAACAGGTGGTTCGGGGGCGGCAGCCTATGGAACAGCGATGTTGTCCTGATGCACAGTATTGCGGAAACTAGATTCCCGACATTACCGTGTTGGAAATGTGGAATGCAACCGGGTAACGGTAAACCGTGTAACCGCGTAGTAAAGCACACGCTGAACTTTTTCTAATATCACTCATAATGTCTTTAACCAAATGTGAATACCATACTTCTTATCCATATTTAAGGTATATTTATTTATAAAGGTTATCTAAAGTTTCGCTATAAACGCTGTATGTAAAGGTAAACCAATTTTAGGTTAACTGTCTGATAACCAATTCACACTACTTCCGAACAGTGGTTAGAAAATTTAAGATGCGGAGTCTGTCAAACCTCCGAAATCAACCAAAAACTGAAACAGGCGGAGATGTTTGATCACCAAGGTTATAAGCGGGCATTGGGTTATCATTTGCAAAGGCAGCGCGTTTAAATAAAGATAAGTGCAATTGCCTTGTTGATATCCAATGAAACATAGTGTTGATCTTATCCTGCATTGCTGATGAAAATGCAATAATTATTAAATTTACATGATAATTTACTGTCATCAGCATGTATTGCCTTTCATAATATGTAACACATTGGGTAAATCGTTGACATATACCAAAAAGATTACTAGGTCAAAAGAGACTGTCTTGTCATACTCTAGCAATAAAACTGCAACTTTAGACTATGTATGCTGATCAGTTCTCACGTTTCCTAATCTGTTATGCAAGTATTGGTAATGATCATGAGTAAAAGGCCACCTTTTTAAAGGTATAACCGGCACCAGGGGTGCAGCATGTTATTCGTATGTGAGGCGGGTTGGTCAAAAGTTAGTGGATGGGAAGGGAAAATTGAGTGGGCCGCCTTATAGCAGCCTTGTTTTTGGTGAAGCTTGGAGGGGTGCTCTCCTGCAAACCCCCTTGCAGCGCCATTGACCGCTACATTGCCATTGAGGAATATAAACATGGCATATCCACAACGGGGCACATAAGTCAAAAAAACTTGACATAGAAAAAAAATTCGCTGGAGTAGATATACATGTTACCTCGCGCGACCTAAGGGTTAGATACCGCCGGGAACTGGGAATGTATATGCAGTTTTCGGTAAACTTTGGTGTTTACATAAATATATTTATGACAACAAGATGTCAATATGTATTGTTTCAGAACCCAATATTGAAAAAAGTTAATCTCTTTTTTGTTTTCCTAAAACCAGGAAATTTATTTTTGAGTTCTAAATTTTCAAGAAGTTCATTTTGGATCGGGGCACTCTTGTTTATTGTTCGAAAATCGTATGTGAAAATTAATCAATCAATCAATCATAACTAAATGAATATCGAAGGTATATTCTCTAATTTTAAACGCTTAAAACCAGACTAGAAGATTATATCGGTAATATTTTGTTCTGAAAACTGTCTTTTGCTTTGTTTTTACCTTAGGATTATTAAGTTTACAAATTCTGTGTCAGTTTCAAAAGGTTGAAGAAAAGGCCACATTTTGTAGTTAACCCGACCATATCATTTGGACACTTGTGTAAAAATCACTATGAAGTTTTATTGTAACAGGGTCGTTCCGACCCTGCCACGGATACTTTAGGACAACTACACCCAAAATTGGACTGGGATACGTCGGATAGAGCTGGTCACGTACAAGGGTCGCCTCGCATCAGCAGACATTCTGCAGGAAGATATAGACCGTGTGGTTTACGTTAATATTTTTGTATAAAAAAAAAGGTGCAGTTTATTTTGTATAAAACGGTGCAGTTATTTTGTATAAAAGTGCAGTTATTTTGTATAAAAAAGTGCAGTTTATTTCGTATAAAAGTGTGCAGTTATTTCGTATAAAAGTGTGCAGTTATTTTGTATAAAATGTGCAGGTTATTTTGTATAAAATGTGCAGGTTATTTTGTATAAAATGTGCAAGTTATTTTGTATAAAATGTGCAGGTTATTTTGTATAAAATGTGCAAGTTATTTTGTATAAAATGTGCAAGTTATTTTGTATAAAGTGTGCAAGTTATTTTGTATAAAATGTGCAGGTTATTTTGTATAAAATGTGCAAGTTATTTTGTATGAAATGTGCAGTTTGTTTCGTATAAAATGTGCAGTTCATTTTGTATAAAAATGTGCATATTAACATTTTGTGTAAAAATAATGTGCAGTCTCGCATAAACATGTCGTTTGGCCCAATGGACCATTTTGCATTAGTGTAATCCGTCAGGGACGAGTGTTCCAATCGGTCCCCAAATTGCGAGGAAAGGAGCCCCAACCGACCTGTAGGACCGAGAATAGAGTACTACGCCGACGACAGTTGGAAGGCAGTCGACAACTCAACCGGTAGGTATTCGTGTTATAGGGTTGACGGTTACGACCGTCCGGGAATAGGAGGCCCCTGGCTGCACGTTCAGGAAAACACGTCTGTTAAGACCGAAATCAAAAATATTAAGTTTACTTGGTTATAATAATATACTAGGTAATGGTTATGGAAAACAACAAGCTAGAATAGACGGAAATCACACTTTGGTAGCACTTGTAACTATAGGGGATGACGGATGCCGGGCTCGTTTAAAGGTCCGTCACCGTCTGCGATATCATGGTACGGAAAATAACCAGAGTAGGCTGGTGAAACGCTTTGGAAATTGCAAATAGATATTTAAAGGCCCTCCGGACAACGCCGCAACTTCGCTTGTAACACGTAGAGACAATCGCTACTTACGCTAGGTAGGATTGTCATCGGGGAACCCGGACCATCACTTTCCATGTAGTTAGGATGCATCATATATAAAATATATACATGTATCTATTCATGTGTGTATGCTGTGGACAACTTTTAAACCAACCGGCCTTGTTTCTGCGACCTATTGTAGTATGCAACTAATACGAACCCCACTTTCTAACACTCTCGCCGCCACACCCCGCGTCAGAATCGGTGCACGCGACCCCTCGTTTTGTTCACCGTGACTAGTTGAATCCAACCATATGCTTTGTACCTGTGCCCGAATCCCCGCTGACCCGCGATAGCCACAGGAAGTGCCTAGAAAGCAGTCGTCAACTGTTGATGGGCGCCGACAATTCGAGATTTTTCACTCTACTCTAAAATGGGCGCATCACCCCTCGTTAGATTTGTCTCGATGAGACATCTCCAAAAATACCCGGCGGATCTCGCTCCGCCGCTCCGTTAACCCGCACGACCAACAAACGCGCCCCCCATCGTTGCCTCGACTCTCTCTAATCGCACCAATTTTAGCACCACTTTTACTTCTACCGCCCCGATGGCGGTATCACCCCTCGTTCAAATCGTCGTTGGACGCTGAGTCCAACGATACCTGGCGGGCGTCGCTCCGCCCGTCCGTTAGCGTAGGAGAGCCCATTAAACGCCCCCATACTAAGACACATCCGAACCCACAAGTGGGTTCCAACCCGCTATTACGTCCTTCCCCCTCGTGTTTGGTATCATTCGACCCCGTTTTCCGTCCTGGAACCGAATTTGGCCCCAGCCCCTCGAAAATCTTCTCGGATTCCCCTTGTCCCGCTACCCTTCCCACTCCCGTCTCGTGTCCTCGCTGTCCTTTCGTTTTTGTCCTCATTTTCTTTCTTTAACCGACGTTTCTGGTCGGTTTTCTTTGTCGCTCTGTTGTCGTTGATGTTGTTGTTGTTTTTGGTGTGTTATGAGTATGTGTTTATCCTGAGCGACCTTTCTGTCGCTCAGGACGCCAATGTGTCTCATGTGTAGTGTATGTGTTTGTGCATGTGTTTGTGTGTTATATGTATATATATATATATATATATATATATCTATATGGAGATATGTACATGACCACATATAAGGACGCTGGAAAAACGGACGAACGAGGACATCACATACAAAAATCTATTAAATTTCAGAGTTTTACGGACGGACAAAAGACGGACGTATAGGACGAACGGGGGGGCGATTTAGGGCCTCCCCACAGGCCCTAGGGGCCTTGGAGCAGGGCCCCTGGTCAATTAGAAGTACGTTAAGGCTTGCCCCGTCTCTGACCTCGAGACGGACGCTCTCGCGTTATTGGTTTCCCCCCGGCGAGACTTCGAAGTGCCGGCAATCGCATACAAATCCCAAATTAGCTCAAATTTTTCTAACATTTTTGGATGTCCTCGCGTACTAGGGTCATCTGCTAGATTCGATTTAGCTTAATTAGGACGTCGGCAAGTCGAGGACAACAAAGGCCGAGTTGATGTTTGCCGACTCGGGATATGCTGGGAAGAGCAAATAGTTCGAATTATGAGCAGATTGTCACGCTAATTGGGGCTGGAGAAGGAAATTGCGTGACCCAAAACCATTTGAAATAGCTTAAGTTACGCTGGGACCGGAAAGAGTTCAAATCTTGTTAGGATAGGATCTGACTTCGCTGGACATCCGGCGATGAGGACGGGAAATTGGAACTTCAAAATTTACTTTTCTTGGGAGAATTTGGACAAAAATCACAGATGGTCAACTTCCGAGTACTCGGAAGATTCAAACTCTAAGTCGGCAAGTTTAATTGACGCCGACTCTCCCTAAGGACATCGACGGTTTACGGTAGCCGTCAAGATTCAATTTTCCGGAAGTGTCCCCAATTGGACACTGAACTAAAGCTCAAGAAAAATGGGCGTTGCCCGACCGACGACGATTGGATGGCGACAAAATCGCCATCGTAACATACAGGCGAAAAATTCGAGGCGACGACCAACGCGTCGACTCGTGGAATCAGTTTGACTTCGGCAGCGCGGAGTTCGGTCGACTCTACTGACCGGCTCCGACGCGGGATTTTGAGTATTAATTGTTCATTGTTTTCACTTGCTCGGTGTTTTTCCTGGTTTCTTCGCTTTTCGCTTCGTACGGGATCGATCGCTAAAGATTTCCGCGTAGGTATACACCTCGCGAAGGGGGTTCAGCTGGTGCTGCCCCAAGGATCAACGAATGTAAGTACGAGAAAGGATCGGCGTATGCAGGGGTTTAATTTCCCTGCTGTGTGAACTGTAACAGGCCGTTCGTGTAGGTATCCAGCGAATGTAGCGTCCCTTTTTGTGTAAACAGACATATTACCTTTTTGCAATTCAACCCCTGGGTTCCGTCGAACCGCTACACACTAACCCCAACTGGAATAAATATCTAGGATCGAATTCCGAAGTGGAGGCGCGAGGTGACTTAGGGTACATAGGTGCCGAGCATAGGGAAAATTTACTAACCAAGTCGAAGTCAGTCTGATTCCCCGTGGTCTTAGGTAAGGTACAACCAAAGTGGACGCTTCTCGTCCAAGCTTTTTACACGGCTTGCTTCTCTTGAGTTAGGATCGACGAATTTTCCTGAGGTGACCACGGTAAAATTTCTTGAACGTGCATACCACAAATTTAGGAATTGTGCAATGGCTTACTATTATGGTTTTCAAATTTACAGTTTAGTTGAACGTCCAACGCTCATGCCGTGTTTGAGCTTGGACAGAACCGCAGATTAGGGACGGAGGACTAGCCTCCGTCGGGTTTTAGGAAACCCTTAAAATTCCGTTTTGCTTTGCGAGTTAAGAAAATTTGGGAGCCTAAAAGATTAAACAAATTCTAGGCACACTAATTTGAGCTTAAGGTGTTTGCTGATTTCATGGAATGTTTACTAGGGATCATCGCGGCATATCTGTTTAAATCGGATTCTAAAGTGAATATTTGTAGGCATCTCATTTGTACGACCGTATCATCAGGACGACTGACCGGAGTACTTGTAGGTGTCCGTTCGCCTCAGTATAAGCGAAATGAGCTGGAGGAAGAAACCCCCAGCCGAACAAAATTTAGCCGACATCGACCGGTGCCGATGGTGCATCGTTTAGTAGTAGCATGCCAGTTTTGGACTCAAATAAGGACATGATTAAAACAACCAAATTTACTAACGCTCGCCCTTACAATACACAATGGTCTTCTCTGGAGACCGCTGCTCAAATGAAATAGAATCTAGGCTTGCCCCTGCCCCCATCACTAGAAACCGCCATTGCGGGAGAAACACATTGTGTCCCCGCCCTCAAGTAAAATTTTATGACTTTCTAAAACAAAGAAAACTTATCTCCTCGCCCGGGCCATTTCGGCCCCAAACCGAGCGAGTGCAAAACCCCTTTTTCCTTTTGGAGCGAGTTGATCGCTGAGTTTAGCTTTTATTTGAATTTTACTCGGTTTGCCCGTTAGGCTACGTACTATGTATGCCAGGTTTCTCCTTTCTTTAGTTTTAGTAGCGTCTAGTTGCATTTTCCCAGTTAGTGAGTTGAACCTGCACGGAGAATTCAAGTCCGCTGCAGTTTTTACATGTCTTAACCATTCAGCCACAAGAACACATCGACTTTTGTTAATGAGTCGATGATAACTCAACTGCACAACAGTGCAGTTTAAACACTGCAATATTGCAGTGAACTCAAAAGAACCTCGTTAGGGAGAGTCAAAAGTTAAACAACCGAAGAACGAACCAAAGGACGCCAATGCGTCCCGGACCGAGCAACCATGGCCAGAGTGGCCCAAACGCCCCTGATAGGTAAGAAATGAGGCCCAATTTGCCTTCGGATAGGTGCCGTCTGTCGATGAAGGGACTCGCCTCATCACCCAAAACTCGAGGTCAAAAAGGAGATGCAATGGATATTAAAATCAAGAAAAATCAACCGGTTGGACGATTGTCCCGCAAGCCGTTTAAACGGATACCTCACACCGCGCCGCAACCCCGATCGTGCCTAGTCGGCTTGAACAAAAAGGAATCGTTCCGTTTTTCCGTTTTTCTTGCCCCCCCTTTTTTCTTCGTCATTCGGTCAGTCGTATGTTTTAGTAGAAGTTGTCATCGAACACATTAGGATGGAAAGATTCGTAGGTGCCAGTGCCGGATTGTTTCAGGATAAGCGATTAGATGTCCCTCATCGAATGTTGCAGGCAATATCGGTCGAGTAGTGTTCTGACCCTGTTGTAGAGCTCGCGTAGTCAGTCCCGAATATCGTTTCCCTTAGCCCGGTTCAAGCTTTCGTCGCCCAGAGCGACCAGCATTTAGGAGCATCTTCTGAAGCACTCTAGGGCCCCTGCTTAGTGCGCTGCATAGCTGAGTATTTCGCTAAAATTGAGCTGAAGCAGGGATAACCGCCCCTAGTTCGCAATTTGGCGAATATCTGCACGCTCCTCCCCCGTTCTTCTCTTAATGCCCCGTGCCGTCACACCGTGCCGAATCGTAACGACTACAACACAATACTGCGAGACCGTTAGGAACGCCCGTCCCTCCAATAAGCTTTGATCTTTGTAAATAAACGTTGTATCTTGAAACATCGAGTGCAGTCTTATTGAATACCGAGGCGATAGAGAGTTTCTTTTCTGGTTTGTCCGCACGGACGAGCAGGCACTGCTCGCCATGGCTTGTGGGCGAGAATGTCACAAGCTCTGGCGCGCATGGCCTTCTAACCTATCTATTGGTGCTTTTGCCGGATCTAGAAAGTAGAGCAACTGAAAAAAAAGGGGTTATTCGAAATTGACCCGTTCACGCTAGTGACTCAAAAATTTGTTAGGAGTGCTCTCGATTTTAACAAGTTAAAATCTTCACTGGTCAAAGTACCAGTACACTTGCTTAGAACTTACTGATAAGTGCAGGCCACGTCGTTGATAATCCGACTTTAAACACTCAGGGCTCGTCGGAACCCTGTGGGGGCCACATAGGTCAATGCTCTAACACGGAGCATACCGTGAATTTAACTAGGCAAATCGTCTTGAGGTTCAAATTTCTAGGGACATTTTCATGTATTATTTCAAAACTCACTACGCTAAACAGAATTTAACAACTTCCGATGAGTCTAAGATAGGGAATAGCGGCTAGGCTCCATGACCTGCGAGCAGGTGTCGGTGCTAGCCTCCCTGGGGGACCTCAGAAATCATACCCGATACTAGACACGTACGCAACCCTTCGGGCGGGGTCCGAACACACCCCGTGAAGCGCGCCTGCGGCCTGCTAAGCTCCGTAGCTTCTTGGGTCTGACCAAGAATAGGTTCAAAATTTAGTATTCACGGTCCACCCTTGAGGTTACGATAGCCGGGGTCGTATGGGCATGGTGTTAGGAAGTTGCGCCATGCAGCTGCGTCACCGGTTATTACAACGTATGGGGGCTACGCCGTGAGAACTTTTTAGAATTTAAATACGGTCATAATAACTGTATGGCTGTATTTTGTGGCTTTTTTCTTTTCATATTGCATTGACATTATATTGAAGCCAAATATTAGGAAGCACTGTCCTCTTTAGCTATAATTGTTCAGATATGCACGTGAAGTGGAAATATATTAAGAATATATTTTTTATATAGACAACATTGGTGGGAGAATCGGCTGGGATAAATCATAGTGAATCTGTGTTTTCGTCGATAGTAAATGAATCCATTCAAAATGATCGAAGCGAGCAATTAAATAGCCGTGCGTGCTATGGTGAACAATTCAATTACTCCACTCACAAAATAATTTTAAGGCAAACACATCAGGGAGAAACAACATTATTAACATGCCTAAACATGTATTTCTGTTGTACTAGTTTGGAATTTAAACCTTTATCCATAAAAGAATTAACCCACCCAAAAGCGGCCACAATTGCACCTACAGAATTTGCCGAAGTTAAACAATCAGACTTCCGGCATAGGAAAAGTGCCGCACGAAAAGGGTCCACGGGAATAGGAAAATTGTCACCGTAAACACGGAGCGATCATTGCCTGAGCTGGATACAATACTGAACGTACAGTTTCGTTGAATTGACAGAAATAGAGGCAAGCATAGCATCCACGAATGAATCGCGATCCACAGCATCAATCTGTTCCGAAACCAAAGTCTCATACCAAGAAGAACGACATATAAAAGCTAAAAAAACAACAACAAGATATAAACAGAACACGCATAAGAAGGGGGGGGGTAGGGTGGGAGCGGAACGGTACAACAAACTATGCGCTAAGCAGACCTGTTAGCAAACAGACACAGCGTAAGTGAATTTACAATCGAATACGTAACCCTATAAGTGTTACCTAATTTGCATAATTATATCCCTTTCTGTAATTAGCTCCTCCGAACATATAACTAAGACTTATCGTTTTATCGTGGATATGGCATTATGTTATTGAAATTGTAATTATTGAAATGTTATTATTTTGTTATTGAAAAGTTACATAATTACACAAACAACCGTAGCAATGGTCTCTAGCCACATATTCACGAGGTCCGAAGTTTCACAGAGAGTAGCAGTTGCTACGGCGGGGGGCTCAGTCGGTCGGTGGGACGGGTGTTCGTCAGGAGAATAAATTTTCTAATTTTTGGGACTGAAAATTTTTCTTAATTTTTGACAATTTTCTTTCGCTTTTTGGCAATTTTTTCCCGATTTTTGCCTATTTCCACCAATTTTTGCCGATTTCCCAATTTTCTCCTATTTTTGCCAAACTTATGCGCCGTAGCGAGGGAGATCGCGTTACATGTCAGGAGAAAGGCTCGGTGTCACCGCGAGTGGGTCCTAGGCTCAAGAAGCTCATTTTTCTTCGCTCACCGTGAGCATGTAAGGTTTCCTGCATTTTGCGTATCATAAACAGTATGATATCTACATTTTGTGGACGATATCTACATATATTTCTGCATATACAGTTGGATACTACGATATGTACAGATACCTACATTTTGGGGACGATTTTTTAGCTAGCATACTTACTTCATATAGCTGATTCACGTATTTATTGTGAATCCTGCATACCTGCTTATATCTCGATGTATACATAGGCATTGCATGAAATGATGCATATTGTGGAAAATAAGTTAATATTTCTGTCTGAACGTCAGACATATATAGATATACAGTGTTTTAAATCATGTAAATAGTTGTAGCTGAAGATAATTTTCATTTCAGCCGCCAAACCTGTTCTAAAACCACCCTGACATGAAATATTTTCCGATCAGAATAGAAGCCCGTTGCACATATGCAACGCTGATGTTTTGCGAATATTATTGTAACCATTTCTGGTAGCAGTTCTATTTTTGCAATGATTATTGCGCTTTAGTCATTTGCTGTGATGTAGTTAGAGCATTTATTTCAGAGCAAAGCGACCAATTGTATAATTGAAAACCGAAGTTGTCAAACGTGAAATATTCTACAATTCTTCACCTGAACCATATTGGACCATTTTAGAGCCCATTGGTCCAATACCAGTTTCCTCATAGTGAACACAGATAACTTCAGAATGCACCTTTCAGACACAAACACTTCGCGATTCCGACAGCGTATAATGGCAACGAATTTATTTCAGAAACATGTTGGTTTTTGTTTCGTTTTTTTGCCTTTTAGGTTTCATACCTGTCGATAATTGGTCTTGGCACTCCGCGTCAGCAATTTTCAGTGGTGATGGATACAGGATCGTCGGATCTTTGGGTACCATCATCTAAATGCGACGAAACATGTGGTTGCGACGATATTGAACCGCCATGTTGTAAGTTTGAAACGGTTTCGTCGGACTGTAGATTTGCACATGCCACATTTCATGCAGATATGGCATATTTCATGTTCGCATTTTGTTAACTAGATTTTTAAATTTTGTACACTATGTGTTGTTACAAAAGACATGAAAAACTAGAAGTCAAACATGCATCGTTGTGCAATGGAAATACTAAATACTCAATTGTTTCATATGCTTGTTCATGCGACAAATAAAAATTATATTGGATAAATTTTGGTGATCAAATATATTTATTCTAACCCAGTCTGATATCAACTGTGATCCAGCGAGACTGCATCAAACACATTGCTATTCTGAGAGTACGTGCTAATTCACAAATGGCTGGAAGCTACAATATCCCGGTTACCACAACGACGAATATTAGCTAATTAGGCAGTGCGCTAACGCGCAAAACATGTGTGTTTAACATCCGTCAACTCGGTGGGATAGATGGTACCGGTGAAGCCTTGCGAAGGTTGGCGTGAGTTTTAAGCTATTGAGTTAAATTTTGTTAATTTTAGGCGCACATAACTTCCTCAAGTTTGCGATTTGTTTCCAGTGCTTGCCAATTTGTACAATTTTTTCACAAATTTAATTTGCATATTCTAGCAAAAAATTCCACGAAGGGTGGTACGCTAATATTTCGATTTCGTCTTTATTACTGTGTGGGAGGTGAATATGGCTTGAGGGTTGTGAAACATCTACCCTCTAATGGATACCTATGACATAAAAGTTGTTATTCAAGACTGCGGTTATATTATGAGCAAATAAACTTAAAATGGTACCGTTGACCACACAACTTTGTTTTATTTTGTAAAAATTTTCGTCACCGAACATTTTCTAATTGGACAGAAAATGCTAGTTATTTGTTCGCGAATATCAAATTTGTTCGTGAACAGATTTGCGGCGTATTTCATTTAACAAGGGTTTTGTTCGCCAACACTAACTGATAGATAATAGGAACGTTTCGATTATAACGTTACAGTTACATTAAATTTGTTCGCGAAAAGAAAAGAACGCTATGAAATGTTACTGAACTGTCATAACCCGAATACAAATTTCTATGTCTGCTCTAGCAATAAACCGAATCGAATATGCTACAATGAATGTGGATTCTACATCGAGAATTGCAAAATAGGCTGGTTAGCGGGGTCAACTTAAGTATAGGTCGTGTAACAGGCCCGTTCCGGCCCCGTTACGTGTCTCTTCAGTAATTCCGGTGTCAAAATTATTCGAGAACGTCAAGGAAAGCCCTCGGGAGAGTGGGAAGACGCTGGTACCGTGAACTAATTCGTTATCATTTTTATGCCGTATTTTTAATATGATTCGTTTACCATTTCATGCCGTAATTCGTTATCATTTTTATGCCGTATTTTTAATATGATCCGTTTACCATTTCATGCCGTAATTCGTTATCATTTTTATGCCGTATTTTTAATATGATTCGTTTACCATTTCATGCCGTAATTCGTTATCATTTTTATGCCGTATTTTTAATATGATTCGTTTACCATTTCATGCCGTAATTCGTTATCATTTTATGCCGTATTTTTAATATGATTCGTTTACCATTTCATGCCGTAATTCGTTATCATTTTTATGCCGTGTTTTAATATGATTCGTTTACCATTCCATGCCGTAATTCGTTATCATTTTATGCCGTGGTTCTGTTAATATGCTTCGTTTACCATTTCATGACCATGATTCGTTATCATTTTATGTCATATTTTATAACATGACTCGTTTATCATTTTACGCTATGCCTCTATTATCATTTTATGCCGTAATTTATAACGTGATTTATGTATCCTCCTTATTACGTGTCCGATCCCAGGGACGAGTGTTGTGCGGAGCAATTGAAACCAAGTGATGAGAAGTAGGCTGTTTTAACCGCTTTAAAAGGCAGAGCAGTAAGCCCCGAACCGACAGGAAATGGGGATCAGGCAAAACCTCAACCAGTCGCCTCTATACGTTAAAGTTTTGACGGTTACGACCGTCCGGGAATAGGAGGCCCCTGACCGCACATCCAAGAAAACGCGCTAGTTGAGAATGAAATTAAAAATATCAAATTTATGTGGTCTTAGCAATATATTAGGTAATGGTCACGGAAAGTAGCTAGTCAAAAGCAAGCAGAAAGCACACTTGTGGTAGACTTCGCAATTCTAAGGGACGACGTATGCCGGGTTAAGTCGAAGGCCCGCCATCGTCTACGGTACCCTGATCCGGAAAATAACCGGAGCAGGCTGGTAGAACACTTTGGGAATCACGAATGGACATCCAAAACCGCTCCGGACAACGCCAGAACTTCGCCTATAGTACGTAGAGACAATCGCTACTTACGCTAGGTAGGATTGCCATCATGGAACCCGGACCATCACTTTCCATGCAGTTAGGGCATATCATATATAAAATATGTACATGTATCTATTTATGTGTGTGCCCCGTGGACAACTTCTTAGGCAAAACCGCCGTGTTTCTGCAGCCTATTACAGTATGCAACCAATACAAACCCCATTCTCTAACATTCCCGCCGCCATACCCCGCGTCAGAACCGGCGCATGCGACCCCTCGTTTTGCTCATCGTGACTAGTTGAACCCAACCATATGTTTCGAACCCCTGCCCGAATCCCTGCTGACCCGCTGCAGCCACGCAAAAATGCCTAGAAAGCCGTTGCCAGCTGCTGATGGGCGCCGACAAATCGAGATTTTTCCCTCCACTCTAAAATGGGCGAATCGCCCCTCGTTAGATTCGTCTCGATGAGACATTTCCAAAAATACCCGGCGGGTCTCGCTCCGCCGCCCCGTTAACCCGTACGACCAATAAATGTGCCCCCCATTGTAGCCACGACTCTCTCTAACCGCACCAATTTTAGTACCGTTTTTACTCCTGCCGCCCCGGTGGCGATATCACCCCTCGTTCAAATCGCCGTTGGACGCTGAGTCCAACGATACCCGGCGGGCGTCGCTCCGCCCAACAGTTAACGCAGGAGAGCCCGCTAAACGCCCCCATACTAATACACATCAGAACCCATAAGTGGGTTCCGGCCCGCTATTACGTCCTTCCCCCTCGTGTTTGGTATCGATCGACACCGTTTTCCGTCCTGAGACCAAATTTGGCCCCAGCCCCTCGAAATTCCCACCGGATTCCCCTTGTCCCGCTTCCCTTCCCACACCCGCCTCGTGTCCTCGCTGTCCTTTCGCTTTTGTCCTCGTTCTCTCTCTCTAACCGACGTTTCTGGTCGGTTTTCTTCTTTGTCGTGTCGTTGTTGTTGTGTTTGATGTGCTTTGTGTGTGT
Organism: Trileptium ribeirensis; assembly: GCA_030248225.1. Lineage (NCBI taxonomy): Eukaryota > Metazoa > Nematoda > Enoplea > Enoplida > Thoracostomopsidae > Trileptium > Trileptium ribeirensis. The sequence goes on along the minus strand of JASANE010002528.1, from coordinate 20,038 downwards.
ATTTATCCTGAGCGACCTTTCTGTCGCTCAGGACGCCGACATGTCTAGTGTGTGTTGTGTATGTTTGTATATGTGTTCGTGTGTCTTCCATGAGTATATATATATATATGTATATGACTATATATAAGGACACAGAAAAAAACGGACGGACGAGGACATCGTACACTAAAATTCACTAAATTTCAGAGTTTTACGGACGGACAAAAGATGAACGAATAAGACGAACGGGGGGCGACTTTCGGGCCCTCCCGCGGACCCTAGGGGCCTTGGAGCAGGGCCCCTGAGCAATTAGGAGTACGTTAAGGTCTGCCCCGTCTCTGACCCCGAGACGGACGTTTTCCCGTCGCCGGTTCCCCCCCCGGCGAGCCGTTTGAGCACAGGCAGTCACATGGAAATTTCGAACAAGCTCGATTTCTTTCGAAGTTTTTGGATGTCCTCGCGTACGAGGGTCATCTGCTAAGTCGAATTAGCTTAATTAGGACGTCGGCAAGTCGAGGACAACAAAGGCTGAGTTGATGTTTGCCGACTCGGGATGGGCTGGGAAGAGCAAACAGTTCAAATCGTGAACAGATTGTCACGCTAATTGGGGCTGAAGAAGGAATTGCGTGACCCAAAAGTATTTGTAATAGTTCAAGTTAAGCTGGGACCGGAAAGAGTTCAAATTTTGTTAGGATAGGATCCGATTTCGCTGGACATCCGGCGATGAGGACGGGAAATAAGGACTTTAAAATCTACTTTTCTTGGGAAAATTTGGACAAAAATCACAGATGGTCAACTTCCGAGTACTCGGAAGATTCAAACTTTAAGTCGGCAAATTTAATTGAAGCCGACTCTCTTTAAGGACATCGACGGTTTACGGTAGCCGTCAAGACTTCATTTTCCGGAAGTGTCCCCAATTGGACACTGAGCTAAAACCCGAAAAGAGTGGGCGTCAAGAAGTCGCCACCGATTGGATGGCGACAAAATCGCTATCCCAAAGTACGGCCGAAAATTTCGAGCTTACGAGCGACACTCGGAAAATACGAATCAGTTGGACTTCGACAGCGCGGAGTTCGGTCGACTTTACTGACCGGCTCCGACGCTCTATTTTCTGTGTTTAGTTTTCATATGGCTCTGCTTTCTTTGGCTTTTCGCTTTCGCTTCGGATCGATTCGATGGACAAAGGTTTCCGCGTAGGTGTATGCCTCGCGAAGGGGGTTCAGCTGGTGCTGCCCCAGGGATCAAAGTTCGTAAGTACGTGAAGGTTTAGTGGATGCAGGGGTTTAGTTTCCCTGCCGGATGAAGAGTAACAGACCATTCTCTTAAATATTTCATGAACGTAGCATATTTCCCTACCCCTAAGTAGAATCAATCGCGTTCAGGTTTCACCCACCCCGTCCCCTCAGAAAAGCTACACACGATCTTAACTGGAATCAACCTCGAGAATCGAGTTCCGACGTAGGAGGCGATAGGCGATTTAAGGCATATTAGTGCGGAGTGCAGTGAGGACTGATCAAACTAATTCGAAGTCTTGCTGGTTCCCCGTGGTCTTAGGTAAGGCACAACAAAATGGACGCTTCTCGTCCCGGCTTTTTACATGACTTGCTTCCTTTGAGTTAGGATCCACGATTTTTTCCTGAGCCGACCACGGTAAAATTTTGTGGATGTGCATGCCACCGAAATTAGGAAATCGTTCAATGGTTTTGCTTTTATGGTTCACAAAATTATAGCTTAATGGATCGTCCAACGCTCATGCCGTGTTTGAGCCTGGACCGAAATGCAGATTAGGGACGAAGGACTAGCCTCCGTCGGGCTTTAGTAAGCCCTTAAAATTTCTTCTATCTCACCGAGTTAAGAAAATGTGGGGATATAAAAGACTAAACAATTTCTAGGCACGCTAACTTGAGCTTAACGTCTTTGCTGTTTCACGGAATGCTGTCTCGGAATCGTTTTACTCATATGCTTGAAGTGGATCTTAGAAAACAGGGACGACGTACTCAGTAGACACATAGTTGTACGCTAATCTAGTTAGGACGACTGACCGGAACATCTTTAGGCGTCTTCTTGCCCCGTGTGACCAAAATGAGCTGGAGGATCACGCCCCCAGCTGAGCAAAAATCCGCCGACTTCGATCTGTGATGATAGTGCATCATTTGGAGGTGACTCGCAAGTTTCGACTCCAAATAACTATATGGCTGAAATAATTAAATTTACTGGTGTTCACCTCAACCCTACGCAATGGTTTTCCCTAGAGGACAATGCCCAAAAGAAACCGAATTAGAACTTTACCCCTGAACCTTCGCTAGAATTCGCCTTTGCGGGAGGAACACACTGTGTCCCCGCCTTTAAACAAAATTTTAAGACTTTCTAAAACTAAAGAAAACTTACCTCCTCGCCCTGGCCTTTTTGGCCCTAAACCGGGCGAGAGCAAAACCCCTTTTTCTTTTTGGAGCGAGTCGATCGCTGAGTTTAACCAGGTTTCACTATTTATCATGAGTGCCCGTTAGGCTATGTACTATGTATGCCCAGTTTCGCTTTCTCTATACTTTCAGTATCAGCCAGTTACATTTTCCCGTAGTGTGAGTTGAACCTGCACGGAGAATTCAAGTCCGCTGCAGTTCTATTTGTCTTAACCATTCAACCATAGGAACACACCAACGTTTACTATTACGTTGGTGATAACTCAACTGCACTACAGTGCAGTTTAAACACTGCAACATTGCAGTGTAATAAGAAAAGATAGGCGTTAGGGAGAGTCAAAGGACAAGCAGCCGACGAACGAACCAAAGGACGCAAGCGCGTCCCGGGCCGATCGCCTAGGGCCCGAGTAGTGCAAGCGACCCTGTTAAGTAGGAAACAAGGCTAATTTAGCCTTTGGATAGGTATGGTCCGTCAGAAAAGGACTCGCCGCCTCACCCAGAACCCAACATCAAAATCAAAGAGAAATTAACGGGCTATCAAAGTTAAAGAAAAAATCAACTGGCTAGAGGACTGTCCCGCAAGATGTTTAAAAGGACGCTTCACGCCAGGTTGCAACCCCGAGCGTGTCCCGTCGGCTTGAATTACAGGAAACTGTTCCATTTTTCTACTTCATTTGCCCCCCCAATTTTCGTTGTTCGGTCAGTCGTACTATTAGGTAGGTAGGGATGCCGAACGCTATAGGGCGAAATTATGCATAGGCGCAGATGTGAATATATCTGGAGGATAAATTTCCGGAGTCAGTGTTACCTTATATGGCTCTGCAACTAGGCTGTCGAGCCCGCGTAGTCAGCCCCGAACACCGCTTTTCCCTCCGCCCATCTTAAGTATTCGTCGCCCAGAGCGACCTGCAGTGAGGAGCGATTTCTGAAGCACTCTAGGGCCCCTGCTTAGTGCACTGCATAGCTGAGTAGCTCGCTAATATTGAGTCGAAGCAGGGATAACCGCCCCTAGTTCGCAACTTGGCGAATAACCGTACGCTCCTCCCTTGTTCTTTTTGTTTTACGTCCCGTGCCACTATGTTGCGTTGAACCGCATTGACCATAGCGCAGTATTACTAGGCTTCCCCGATCCGTTTTATTAGTCTCGCCATCTATGAACACTCGCCCCTCAATAACTGTTGATCTATGTAAATAAACTTTGTATCTTAGACATCGCGTTCAGGCTTATTTCATTCCGAGACGCTAGGGATTTCGGTTTTCTTCATGGTTTGTCCGCTCGGACGAGCAGGTGCTACCCGTCACGGCTTGTGGGCGAGAATGTCACAAGCACTGGCGGGCAGAGCCTTCTGTCACTGCTATTTACGCTCTCAGGAAATTACCAGGTAACACGAGCAAAAAATTTATTAAGGAATGACCGATACTCAAAATTTGTTAGGAACATACTCGATTTAAATGAGTTGAAGTCTTCACTGGTCAAAGTACCAGTACGCTTGCTTAGAATTTACTGATAAGTGCAGGCCACGCCATTGATAATCCGACACTAAACACTCAGGGCTCGTCGGAACCCTGTGGGGGCCACATAGGTCAATGCTCTAACACGGAGCATACCGTGATTTTTAACCAGGCAATTCATCTTGAGCTTCAAATTTCTAGGGACACTTTCACGTTGTATTTCCAAAACTCACTACGCTAAAATAGAACTTAACAACTTCCGATGAGTCTAAGATAGGGAATAGCGGCTAAGCTCCATGACCTGCGAGCAGGTGTCGGTGCTAGCCTCCCTGGGGGACCTCAGAAATCATACCCGATACTAGACACGTGCGCAACCTTTCGGGCGGGGTCCGAACACACCCCGTGAAGCGCGCCTGCGGCCTGCTAAGCTGCGTAGCTTCTTGGGTCTGACCAAGAATAGGTTCAAAATTTAGTATTTTCGGTCCACCCTTGAGGTTACGATAGCCGGGGTCGTATGGGCATGGTGTTAGGAAGTTGCGCCATGCAGCTGCGTCACCGGTTATTACATTATATTTATTAAAAAAACGGCCGCCACGAGAGGGGGGGAGGGGGAGGAGAGTATGATTTGGTGGGGATTATAAAATGTGTGTGTGTGTATGTGAGAAAGCAAAACTAAATTTGATTTCATAAATGCATTTGATTTTGATTTGGGGTCTGGTTCCGGGATCAGGTGTCAAAGTGTGGGTTTTTCAACATTTTACCCCATTTTAGTACCCTTTACGGAAGCAAGGTTATTTTTATCTTAACTTTCTAATTTTTTCTCTGTTTGGTTTTATTTCATAACAAAATGATAAATGCCGATGCCTCTTTTTTTGTTTTTCGATTAAGGCTCCGGTTCTTAGTTTATGCGTTTTAAGTACGGCGGTATTGTGCCCGAATGGTTCCACGACTCAAAATTTGAAAATTTGTTCTGACGTCTTGGGCGGCCGGTAAGTTTCACCTGTGGGTTTTCGGGCATGGGAAACTCATCGCCGGCGCTGGTTTTGCTCTGTGACCCATGGTTCCACGGGTACGGCTGTATGACGCCCCATAGTTCGGTGTCAGAGAGCAAAATAAAGGTTTTTCAGTCGTTTTAGTACCTTCACGAAAACAAGATTATTTTATCTTAACTTTCGGATTTTTTCTCTGTTTGGTTTTATTTCATAGTAAAATGATAAATTCTGATGCCTTTTTTGTTTTTCGATTAGAGCTCCGGTTCCGGATTTATAACGTTTTAGGTGTAGTTCCACAATGGTTCCTTGACCCAAAATTCGAAAATTTGTTCTGACATCCTGGGCGGCTGAAAAGCTTTACTTGGGGTTTTCGGACTTGGCAAAATCATTGCTGGTGTTGCTTGTGCTCTGCGATCCATGTTTCTGTGGGTACGGGGGTATGGCGCCGACCTGGTTCAATTCCTAATTTTCACCGTTACGTCCTGGGTGGCTGATGGCTTGCACTTGGGAGTTTTGGGACATTGGAAACTTTTTTGTCGGTGTTAGTTATGTTCTAACTTGTTTGGTATTGTGTAATATCCACATATAGCATTCGACGTGACTATCGAGAGCTGATTAGCTGCGCACGAAAAGGTGTAGGTGCACCTATGCTTCACTACACTCTGCAATCTCGATAGAGTTACTAGCAGTAGTAATAGTATTTCGCAACACAAAATTTCACACAGCTCGACATTTTAACACAATATTCATTGTTAAACACATTCTCCAGTGTAATATTAGATATTTATTCTATAGTTATTTCAAAAATACTCTACGAACTAACTGTTTTATTTCGGCATTCTAAGTATAAAAAAGACATTTGTTTAATCGTGACGTTCACATGCCACTAGACTAAAGATTTCCAAAACTGAAATACTCAACGGAAAAATCGACGATAACCACAAGGTAAGGTAGACGTCTCTTACTTCTTGCTGATAAATACTGATACACGACATGCTGTCAAATACTGTGATTGTGAGTTATCCTATATTCATACGTTATTGTAAATCAGAGATGGAAACGGGTCACGCGAGCCGTGAGTCAGTAAATCGTGCTTTAGTGCGAATCAGTGCGGTTCACGGGTGACACAACTAATCCGACTGCAGGTTCACGCAAATGACTTAATTTCTAGTTTTATAAAATAATTTCTGGTCTTATTCTGTTTATTGGGGTGTTTTGTTTTTCAGATCCAAAGCGTGAATATAACTCCAGTCTAAGCTCCACTTATGTTACTGACGGTCGAAAGTTTGAAGTTGCTTATGGCACTGGCTATTGTTCAGGCTTTTTGTCTCAAGACTTATTGACTGTAAGATTATTGATTGTTATAAATTGTTTCTACGACGACATGCTGATTTAAAACACACTGAAATTGCTAAAATGTACTTAGGCTACGCACAAAAAGAGTTTATGAAATTGCCGTGGTCACTATAAAGATGCCGTAGTCTGCAGGAGTGATACGGTCATGTGTTGTTTTATATATAACGCAAATGAAAGTAAAATTCATTACAACTATGCCATTACGCACTGGCAAAATCACTAACAGTAAATCACAAATCAATACCACATTGACTGGTTATTTATTGTATAATTGGTGTTAGATTCAAATAGACTAATTTTTATAACTGCGAAACCGTTTGCAACAGTTGAAAAGGCCAGACATCGTGGCACGCCACCAGCCGTATTACAGCTCACAATGGAGCACCAGAAATTTTCGTTTCTTTGATCTTTGAAATTCAGCTGTTTTATGTAAATTCGTGTTAATTCCAGTGTGTCAATTTCAGTTTTAGAACTTGCTTTATAGATTCATGTATTTATGTACTTTCCTGAAGCTGTTGAGTCAGCAAAACGGTATCTAGGCTGCACACAATTTAATATATATGAGTGCAAAGAAACAAACAATATAACATATGAAAAGCTGATACAGTAACATCAAAGAAACTTAAATCAAATGCTAGGAACTTTAGCTTTATCATGTTTTTCTACCTTCGGTTAGTATTATAAAGGTTAGATATAATAAGTGTGAAGTTCGTACATAGACATCCTCACAGAATAAAAGCGAAACAGTAATATTATTGTAAAAATACACATAGAGAATCGCTGGAAACACAACACTCTTCGATTTAGTGCACAAAACAGTTTATAGTTCTTTCTAAGAACAAATCAATACGAGGATAGGGACCTTTCCAACGTAATTTAGTGCTATTTAAGTTGCGAACTATAGATTACGTTTGATTATATAATATCTATTCGAGTACATTAGAATGACATATGCAGACATACGTGAATATTTGAGATCGGTGAACGTTGAAGTCAGATTTATAGGTTGCGAACTACAAATATCAAAACCTGAACCTGAAAGGATTTTGGCTTGAAAAGCGAGATCTCGCTCCGCGATCATCATATAAAAAAGATCCTGTCTATGACTATGACAGTAGGCATCCTAAATATGTACAGTGTACTGTATAAACTCGAATTAGCAATTATAAAATTACATATGAGGAAAATTTAAAACTTGTTTTTGACCGAGCACCTTCCAGTCTGAGGAACTACAGGACCGGTGACTGCATCTAAACCTACGTGCAAATATGATTTCGGATGCACTTTACGATATAGACGTGCTGGCTAATGCATCATTTACGATAAGATGCGTGCGCCAGGGTCAAACTATGTCGCGCGTCCAACTCAACTAATTCGGTGTGATCTATAGCTTAGCTGGACTACTATGGTACATTTTTATAGCTTAGCTAGTGTTAATGTGACAAACAGGAAGCTTAGCTAGGCTCTGCGTGACAAACGGAGCGTCCGGCTGAACTGTCATTTAAGAAATTTTATTTGGTATTGTGCTTAGCGTAATAGCATTTTTTCTATAGTATTTTCACACTACTTCTAAGTTATATATTTGTTTGAATATATACAATTAATGTTTTCAGCCGTATGCCGCTTTTGGGGCATTATTTAGATACTTATAGTAAAACGTAATGTTCGCGCGCGGACTAAATAGTTTCTGGCTTAAGTTATGAGGCTCAGCTCTACGCGTCGTGGGAAAAGCACAGTCCAGCTCCACACTCGATGACAAATGCATAGCCTAGCTTGGCTATTCAACATTTTAGTAGTCGAGCTGGATTGTATGCGTGACATAGTATCTAGGCCATTTGAACGCGTGACATAATTAGGATCATGCGGTCGCATCTTATTGTAAATGATGCATAAGTGCACGTACCTCTACGTCGAAAACGTGGCAAGTAGGTTCACTCAACTCATAAGTTACGAAATAGAATTTGAAATGATTTTAGGCTGAAATATGATGCGCGAGTAAACTTAAGTTGACCCCGCCAACTAGCCTATTCTGTAAATTTGCATTAAAATTGTTACGGAACGCTTTTTGCCCAATTAAAATTGGGCCTAAATTTGTTCGCGAACACAACGCACACGATGCAAATCTAGCCATTTTGTGTTCGCGAAAGTTCCAGTAAAATTTTCTTAATTTTTGAGAACGAAAATTTGTCAAATTTAAATTAAACCGGTTTGTTCACGAAAACTAAGAGCTTAACAACACGATCGATTTGTTTGTGACGTAACATTCGCATTTAATTTGTTTGTGAACACTGAATAATCTAAGTTTAAATGATTAAGCATTAGGGAACCGGATTTCTGCAATTTAAAGCTCGAACACAAAGTATAGTTTCTGGCACTTGGATTTGATTTTGCCAATTTTCGGTTAGGGAAAAACCGACTGAAATTCAGCATATTTTCCTTAATTTGGGTTTGCAATTCGATATCAGTTATTACAAGATAGGATGGTTGGTGGGGTCATCTTAAGTTTTCTCAGGCATGAGGTTTGTCTTTATTACTTATTCACAAAAAGAGATATTTCAGATTTATCAATGATTAACTTGCCCCACTCAAGAACACATACGCTGTCAAAATTTTCAGTCAAATTACCCTCATGATACTTTGCTCTAAACAATAAAACGAGATTAGTCTAATGCTACCCTTGAACTTGCTATCCATGGTATTTACAAATCCTTCAATGATCTTGGAATAATACCAATAAAGCAAGTATTCCACTTTAACTCCACTTATATTGTGAATCCTAGATTGATAATATATGAAGGTAAATCCAACCCAAGACGAAAACATTAAGAACTAAAACTTGTAATGTTTCTAATCAAACCTTTGTATAGATGCCTTAAACGCAACCTCATTGTTATAGAAATTGCTGTAAATGCTGCGATTGTGAGTAATCCCTATATGCATACGTTACTGTGAATCAGAGCTGGAAACGGGTCGACGAACCACAGGCTTCGTGCTTTGGTGCGGTTCAGTGCGTGTCACGGGTGACTCAGCTGACCTGACTGAATGTCCATGTGGGTCACTAAATCCCAGCTTTTACATAAAAAGCTTCTGTTTTTCACTTCATCTAACGTCATAATTAGGTAGATTGGGCAATTTAGTATTTACTTAATGTCTTGTCATTATAACTCAATCGACTTTGTAAAGATTGAGAACACATTTGCGTTCTTGCTGGAAAATTTAACATAATTCATCCAAATATTTAGGATTAATAATTACCATAACTATAAAGTAATTATATGCTATGTCTTTGATGGAACGCGAACTGAAATTTACAAATCAATAGTCAAAGTCACTGCTGATTTATTGTTTTATTGATGAGTAAAACTTCCACTGTTGACCAGACACTTGCTACAATCTAGGTAAACCCATAAGTAGTCGTGGAATTATGTTTGCATACTTGATTTGATATTTGAGGTGGGTGATCTTGCTGTTTCAAAACAAACATTCGGAGAAGCGAATCATTTAGCTGACTTTTTCCGGGCAAACGAAATGGACGGAATCTTGGGCCTTGCCTATCCGAATATAGCCGAAGAAAATGTGTCACCGCCAGTGCAAAACATGATCGCTCAAAAGTTGATCAAAGAGCCTATATTTTCTGTTTGGATGCAGAAGTAAGCAAATGTTTTTAGTTTCAAATATGCACTCTGATACTTTTAATAAAAAAGTATTCTTTAGTGTTTAATTAATATTTCTTCAGTTTTGTAGAAATATATATGTAATTCAGTCATTCCAGCACTTAAAAGTAGAACCATTGTAGAGTAGTCCAATTTGAATTTGATGCCATGTTATTAATTAAGAGTTTTAAAATATATCGGGACGTGCTCAACTCAGTTTAAAATGAGATTACTAGTGATCAACGCGGGTAATTAAATTAACACAGGTTTAGATCTCACATAGTAAGCCATGTGTTTGTTTAAATAATTTTACGGCCTAGAATGACTGGACCATTGAAGATATATTTTGTATTAATTTTCCAACTATAAAAAAATTAAAACATTTTGTATTAAAATATTTGGCAGATAAAGATATGCGTGAACCACAACATGTATTAAAAAAACCATTTTATAAGAAAATACATTTGTTTGATTGTTAAGCTGGAGAAATGTTCGGTTAAGATTTAAACACGACTTGGCTTGATTTCTGCCAACTTGGTTAGAAAAATTCTGGCATTGCCCAAACATCTGGTCATTTTTTCAGTCGTTACAATTTTCAAGTTTAGCCCTTCGCTTGGAATTTAATATATTGCGCTTTTATCATGTACATGGCGAAAATGAGTGACATGCTATAATTTATTTCGATTGAGATAGTAAAAGCAAAACTAAATGAACCTTAAGTATTAAAATTTGTTCAAACACTACCTTTACGCGAAAACACAGATTTCTGGAATACGAACTCGTGCTAGACTTTCCAACGTTTAATTCGAATACATATTTGTTATATAAGCAAAAGAGTACGGTTTTATTTACCCTAAAGAAAACTGCAGTTTATAACGAAAAAAATTTCAGTTTAAGCAAGCTTATCTTATATTTAGAACAATTTTGTTTAATTAGGACATTTTTATAGAAATAATGAGGGCAGTGGAATTCCAAACGTATCTAGGCCGCACAATTAGGTTGTACTAATAGTGGTGGAGACATTGTGGCAAAAGCGACCTGGTGGTAGATTCGAAACTTCAAAGGTCCGTTCACACATTCAAACTTTTTATTCAAAACATTTGAGGTCAAATTCTAATCAAAATTTGAAAGCTTATTCTTTGTCTTTTTGGTGAGTTTGAACGCGTGAACACTGTTCAAACTTCTAGAAGATATTGAGTCAATGATCGACAAGATCTATTGGCTAAAAAATTTTGAAATAAAATTTTGATATAAAATTTTAAACCATTGTAATTCGCATTATTCTCAATAAAATTTTGAGTCAAATGTTAATCAAATTTGATCAAGTCTCGATAAAATTTTAGGCTCAAATTCTGAGCAAATAGTTTGATCGTGCGAGCATGCATTAAGACGCATCATGCTCTGGTAACGCATCAAAATTAACAGCAAAAACTTATATACTCTTACGATTGTATCCGCTGAGAAAGAAAACATTTTAGGAACACAGCCGGAAAAGGTGGCGTTGCAGGAGAAATATTATTCGGTGCTATTGACCAACGCCGTTATGAAGGAAAGATAACGTATCACAGTGTAACAGTTCAAGGATATTGGCAGATGAAAATGGACTCGTAAGTTTTGCTGTAACACAGAAATAGTAAAGAACCGTCAGACAGTAAGTCATTGTTACAACATACCGCAACAATAAACGCAGTGCGGCGGTATGGGCCTGTAGCGCGTACAACTCAGCGTGCTCAAAGTTTTATTGTTAATATATATATATATATCTGAAGTTCTAAAACCTGGCTGTATATGTCAATTAGTTGATTCATTATCTAGCTAATTAGGTAATTTTATGCAAATTTTAAATCATTTCAAAATTCCTCATTTGTTTCGCTCGAGTAGTTTAGACTTCGCTGATTATGAATATGTTGCTTACAAAGCTCTATGATTTTATCATGGGTGCTAATTAGATAATTAATTAGCTAATTAGCTGATGTTACTAATTAGCTAATTTTTTTGCTAGCGAGCTTTTTGTATGGTGGATTTGACATCAATTGCCTAGAACGTGATACTTAATATAAATTGATTAAATAGTTAGCTCAAACACATGTACACACAAATAATATACCAAATACTTTGTCTGTTGCTCCGCTCACTTTTTGTAAGTTATTACGTTTACTAGTTCATTGTTGTGAACATACCGCCAAGATTGGAGCTGCGCTTGATAGCGGGTACCTGTAGGTACCTATAGTGCGGATAACTGCGTATGTTCAATATTATACTGGTAACATTTGTTAAATTTTGAAGCGATAGTGCTGTCGAATTTCACTGTTGCATATAGTGCACAGTAAAATGTGTTTTGCACAAAATGTTCTCTTGATATTAAATTTATATGTAATTGATATACCGACAAGATAAGAGCTGTGCTCAAGACGGGGTGTCTGCGTGTACCTTTGGTGTGCACAGCTCTGTATGATCAGTATTATGCTGCTGGCAAGTGTCTTAGTTTCAATTTCTTGGGATAGTAGCATTTCACAGTTGGATATGATATTCAGTATATATAATGTATTTTTCGCGCAACGAATATTTAGATATGTACTCTCCTCGAATTAAACTATTTATACCTCAGCCTGGATGATTGGTTCACTGATAGCAAGCAAAACATTTATTGTTATAAAAATTTAAGCATATACAAAAGAATTGTAAGGCAATATACAATATATTTTATATTCATTGTATTTTTGGTGAAATGCTCGCAGTAACTTACAATGAGCATTCCATCGATCCTACAGTGTAGGAGTTGCTCCTGGAAAATGATAACAGCAATAAGATTCGCACGCCAGCACATAAAGTTGTGACTTATGCTGCGTTTACGTTATAGGTTGCCCGCCCAGTGGGAGTTTTGTTCACGTACAGCTGTGTAACATTGTTAACGATATAGTGCACAGAACACCAACACTGTATTCTAAGCAGTTTTATATGGTATTTCAGCTATCAACATTTATGTATGGTGTCATGGACATCGTAAACTTCGGGCCAGCGGTGATAAAAGTTGTTTGGCAAATGCATTGTTGTTTTTTCACCGTAAGGAGTTTATGAAATGCAAGCTTTGTCCATGCGCTTCATAAGCAAAGCTTTAAATGGCATGGTTTATGAGATACAACGGATTAGCGTAAACATTTTCAAATTTGACTTACATACTTTTCGCGCCTTTTTTAAACTACTGTTCAGTTATAGGGTGTCAAGATCACCATAGTGTAATGTTCATGGTGTCCCCGACACCATTACTTATGCTGAATAGTATAGCCTTTCGAATACTATGCCCTATGGAATGGTCGTGATCACACAGTGACAAATCTTCCACATGGCGGGTGTTTTATAACGTAAACGCAGCATTAGGATACCGTATAAGAATATAATTAAAATATTTATTTTCGCTGGGCGAAACACTTTTCGAGCACGCTGGTATTGAGCTAGTAAGGATGGGCAAGCTCGCTAGACGGTAACCTCATGCACAAAATTTTTCACGCGCTTAACTGTGCGCTGACTTAATGCGGGGTTTGCGTTATAAAGCAACCAGCATGTGAAAATGTTGTCTGCCAAAAGTATACGTCATGCCATCCAGTGGTTTACAGTAGAAACACACAAACTATAATAAGACACATAGTGTACAAGGCACTATCAACCTAGCAACGGTGCTTAAATCTAGCTACTGTATTTTAGTAGCGATGTCAAGAGCACCATACAATACAAATACAATACAAAAGTAGCGCAAGTAACAGCATGGTGTATCTAACACCAAACGGTATTATAAATAATTTTATGGTGTAGCCTAAACATTCTAGTGCAAACGCTACAACTGTATTTATGCATGCCGTCTAAAAATTCCGTTTGATACACAACCGTGTCAAAGACACCATATTACAAGTCGTAAAAGAGACACTCAGGGTGGACAAAACTTTCATATGTGAGGTCCATAATAACGTAAACGCCGCATAAGTTTAAGCTAGATAACAATGACAATCTTGGAAAAGAGTATGCAAAAAGATGCAAAATTGAAACAGTTTTCAAATACACGGGAATAGCTAGTTTTGAAATACGTTAATACAAAAGCGTGAAGTACAAACACTGGTTGGTTAGATTTTGAACAAGGACTACACACCACATCATACAAAGGTTATGCAGCGTTCACAAAAAATGTGTGCACTCACTGCACGTTGTAGCACGTATAAGCATGATTATTGCTACAAATCATAGTTGAAACATGTTGCAATAATATGTGTTGTTGCTTCATGATCAGTACAATAGTTGTACAATTTGCACGATTTTTCTAGGAATAATCTATGTTATTTCTACAATTATTAACAGGTTTTGTAGCAATAATTGGTATTATTATTACACAAGTTGTAAAAAGTGCATACTCATCATAACAATTGTTGTAGCAATAAGAGCTTGTACTACAACTATTGCTGTACGAATGTGATTGCTATTAAATCATATGCTCATACGAGGTAAAGGGGATTATTTGCTCTTGATCGGTCTTATCCCTCTGCCAGGCTGGTATTTAGCTTGACATGAATTATTAATTCAGCGCAGGTAGTTCAGCTACAATTTTTACATCTAGATATGTTATACAAACACCATTGGCAGTGGAGAAGCGGTTTTTAGTTCTATATTTGGTACTCCAGTGTAGCGATCATAGCTGTCCAGTAGCACTTGATATATTGCCCAAGTATAGAAATCGTTACATTACAGCAACGATTTTTAGTCCTAGCAATTGCACTTCAGTATAGCCATCATTGTTGTCTAACCGCAGTTTTTAGAGCTAGATGTGTTATCCAAGCATACAAATCATGGCATTGCGGCATCAGTTTTTATGCAGCATTTACGTTATAAGGGACCCCCATGTGAAAGTTTTGTCCACCCTGAGTGTCTCTTCCACCATCAATTATATGGTGTCTTGGGCACCATGGTGTTTCTGATGATATTTTCAGATAGTATACATAGGCAGTGTAGTTTCGATAATAGTATGGTGTAGACTACACCATAAATTTTTATGGTGTTAGCTACACCATGCTGTTATTTACACGGAATACATAATGGGTTTGTATATGGTGTCCTTGACACCGTCAGTAAAAACAATAGGTAGATTAAAACACTATAGCTACGTTAATGGTGTCTCATACACCATCTTTTGCATTATATAGTGTAGGTATATACGGTATACCACTGGATAGTGTGGTTTGAGCTTTGGGGGACAAAACTTTCACATGAGGGATGCTTTATAACGTAAACGCCGCATTAATCCTAGACATGGTACCTTTTGGTGCAGCCATAATTTAAGAGCAGTAGCAAATTTTGTATTTATATATGCTACCTATCTACAGAAGACTGACATTGTGGCATAAATTTTTAATCCTAGATATGATACGCCAGTGTAGTCATGGTGGCGGTTTAGTGCATTTTTCACAACAAAATACATTGCCAAGTTTTGCTCTCATTGACTTTTAAGAGACTTTCAGCAACAATTTTTACAGTCTAAGAATTATCAAATATTTACGGACCAAATCATGTTTAGACATACTGCAAAATTTTTATTTAAGACATTAAAATGGAATGTTACGAAGTGTGGGTCGTGGCGTTCTAGGAGTATTGTCGACATTGTTACGCACAGATTCATAGCATAGTTTCACGCATAAGCTGTCATTTAATGTTTGAAAATTATAACTGCTGTTAATATTATATCTCAGACAAAGGAAAGAATCCAGTGTCATATAGCCAGTCATTGTAGTCTCTCTCAATCGATAGAATAAGTTACCAGGAACTTCAATGCACAAAACAGCGATATTCGCTGCTGTAGGTGGACATGTGAACACATCCTGCACATCCAGCACATGTAAAGAATGGCAAAATGTTGTTGGCACAAATTATTTGAACGCTTATTTTTCTGGCAGGAAATCTTGGAAATTATTAATGAATTCATCTGCGGGGACTTAATAAAATTTGGAATACAGGCCAATCGCCAATTACGACACAATCTTATGTAATACGAATATCTGTGATTGGTGTGATATATATTCACCATTTCAAGTCGATAGGTAAATTGGAAAAATATTAATAATTTTTCCATTGCAGAACACCCCATGTGCTGGCAAATAGCCAGAAACGTTTCCCAGGGGCGCAGAACTTCCTATGTGAGACATTATTTATAAGAATCTGCTTTACATATGCGTGTGCATCGCTTTGCTGACCTATTAAATAGGGTGCAGGGACGATGGCTCGATGGAACACGACCCCGTGCCCGCACAGTCTACATCCCAGCTCATGTGGTGTCACGTGGTCCTGTCTGCTTCTGTTTTTATTGCACTCTACTATTCAACCAGTCTACATCTAAAGGTCTTGAATTTAAATTCCTCCATAGATATATATAAGTGCATTCATGTTAACTTTGGGTGCTTTTTATTTACAGTCTAAGTAATCCGACATAGAAATTACTTTTCACGTTTTGCGTTAGGTCGTAAGCACCTATACTTGGTATGTGTGAGTTCACCTTAGGATGGACAGTTGGACTATTCTCTTATTAAGCCTGCTCCGTATAAGAAAGTGTTTGCTCAAAATCTATGTATGTAAAATTGCTCCAGTTCAGGAGAATCCACAAGCATTAGTATATTAATAATGGTACAGCTACCAAAATTTATAAAATAGCAGAATTGTGTTACGAATTAAAACCGCCTCAAATGTGCAACTTTGAGATAAACCTTTACTTAAATAAAACGTCGTGATGGGGTCGAGTTAATTTTTAATCGAACGTGTTAAGAGATACCAAACAAAATGGGTATTGCAGTCAACCAAAACTGTGCCTCATAATTAATATGCATGTAGAACAAAACAGTTTATCAAGAAAGTGTAATATTATCCGCCAGTTTATACTGCATCAGCGACTCAGAAGCATGAATCCTCTACGTGAATATTTTTGTATAATAAGCTTGTGAAAAGCCACATTGCTAAACTTTTTGTTGCTATTATTCATCGAAGATGGCCATTTTTAAAAATTTGTTAGTCTCCGATTTTGTTGTGGGCAGCATTCTTGCTATTTATAAAGCATTCGTAAAATTAAAAACGAAACTCGATGCGCACAATCCTCAATTTTTGCAAGACATTTCGCTGTATCCAGCGGATTTCGTCTTACATGCACGGTAATTTTAAAGCCTTTTATGTGATAATCATTGCTTATTAGATGTGAGAAACAGTTTTATTTTCAAACTCTGGGTCTGCTCGGCTTTTCATGAACCGTGCCCGGTTCAGCTTTGCTGGATTGTTTCTGTATCAAAACAAACTCGGCAAGCTTTTAAAGGCTCCTAATAATGAAAGTTTGCGATTAAACCATATAATAAACAAATCGACAAACTAATGGCATTTAGTTGCTTTTAGGAGCATAGTCAAGGTAGGCTCGGCTGTTTTGGTGTCAACTATTGTACTATACATGGGTTGTTATAATTATGATTGTTGTTGTAGAAATATGGATGCAAGAACAAGGCCCAGTTTTTCCAGAGCCGAACGAATACTAGAGGCTATGCAAATTATCAATATTGCTTCTTGTAAATCCTTATAATAAGCGCATTAGTGTTCAAAAATGACAAAGTATGAAAACGCCTATGTTTAAGAATGTTGAAAAATCACGCAGCAGGATGATAGTTAATATAACATATTAAGTAGTGTACAAATGTAACGGCAAAAGTTTTATTTCACAGGATGAAAATCGGGGGACAAACCGTGAAACGGCCAGGTGGATATAAAATTATCTCTGACACTGGAACGTCGTTCATAACTATGCCACTCGAAGAGTTTAAAGCTGTGATCAAAGCAATGCCAAAAGGAACGATGCTCGATCCTCAGGATGATATTGTGGGTGTTATTTTATACAAAATATTTATTCTGTAATAAGATGTTTTCATCGAAATGTTGTTTTTTAATAGTTATACATGACAGCTGTAATTTGATCAATTAATGTGCACACAATGCGTGCAATGGGTTCACTTGCTAGACAACATGCAGGTTCTTTATAAGGTGCCTAGAAATTATTTCGTGGCATAACCAGTACAATCTCATTTTTTCATAATGCTACAGGCGGGCGCAGAATACATTGAGTGTACATACAATTTTCTCAAACGTATTTAGTTCTAGCAAGTTCCATTTGAAGGGTTAAAAAGGTTATATCGTTGGAAATGTGCAACTGATAAACTCTAATAAACCTTTTGGCAATCTACAACGGAGGGAAGATTGTAACGCCGAAACACATCTGTATTGTCACGTCATACATGGTCGTCTAAGCTACACTAGATCGACATTATGTATACGTTATGGTACTGGCTGCTGCGCAAAAACCATTAGACGTCTAACTGTGTAGTTATACAAGCGACGAGACATTAGAGCAATTTGTTGCCTTTAGTAATGTGACAACGCAAATGCCGTTTCTTATCAAGTCTGCACATTTTTCTTAAAAGCTCTAAGCAGCTATGAGATTTATTTACAAGTCGTATAACATTTTCGGCCTTATTATTGTAAAAAACAATCTTGGTTATGTATTTGCTACTGCAGCGTTCAGCTACCACGTTTCTTTAAAATATGTGTCACAGTTGAGAACTAATTTGACGATAGATCGGATTTATGAAACTGATATAGCGAAAACAGAATTGATACTCTTTATTTAGTATTATTGTTTGCAAAAGACATTTAGCCTAGATGAAAAAGTTATTATTCCACTTCCTACTGATTAAGCATGTGGCACGTCATAAGACATGTATTACCTAAATGAACAAAACATGTATGTTCTAGTATAAATAGCCCTTTTATTGCCTGAATTGGTTTGTGTATTGCATAATGTTCGACAAAGCCAGCTCCATGAATCGAATCCGGGTTGTGTGATTACAAACGGCGTATACAAACTGTGTAGGAGTTGTGGTACCTTTTTTCAAAAATCTTGCAATAGAGCTGGGCGACGGCCGTCAAATATTCTCCGACCCTCGGCCAGCGGCCCGGCCATCGGTTAGCGCTGAAACATATTGACTGTCGCTATCTGCACTAGGCCGGCCTTTAACAATTTTATGTGTTTAGTAGTCGCGAAAGAGTTAGTCAACCGTTGTGTGACATCGACATGGCATGTACTGCTGTGTAGTAGTGCATTAATATACGCTATGGGAACTTTTTGATGTAATTGCAAATAACCAACATGCAAAGATTTTGTACCGCAAGTAGATTTAATAAATAATATATTTATTACTAAACTAATATGCGTCAATGTTCAATAACGAACCTCAATTCCATTCTTCACCCAACACTTAATTTAGTACCGTCTGGCCATGATCTGTCTAGGTGTAGGATTCTGGGCTCTACCCGCTGCATTGCACGCTATGTAAAACCTTTATATGCCATCCGAGCAAATCGGAACAAAGCACCTAAATTTCGTTAGTTTGTACGCTGAAATACATATCACACTTCTTGGCAGTCCGTTAGGGCGGCCCTTAATCTTCAAAACCGGCCGTTCGCAACACTAGCTCGCAAAGCGAGCAAACAAAACCGTATGTAAACATAAGCAACAAATATACGTCGAAGCGTCGTCTTATCTGATGGAGTCTAAACGCATGTTTACACGCTCAAACTTTTTTCTCATATTTTGATGAAAATCTGAGGTCAAATTTTGATAAAACTTTGAAGCATCGCAATTTTCCTTTAAAATTCAGCTGCATATGTTGATCAAAGTTTGAGGACATATTTTGAGCTCAAAATTTCAGCAAAAAGTTTGAACGTGTGAACACGCCTTTAGTTTGCACACTCTTCAGCAAATTTTTTACCATGAACGGTGTATATTTAAATTAGACTAGACTGTACAACAGTATAAATTGAACTAGACCATTGTAGGTATCACATTATTAAACATTTAGCCATGTTCACAGCACAATTGGCTGTATTCTATTTCGTTCCCAATAAATTAACTTTAGATCCTTAAGTTATTTAACATTCTTAATATTCAGTTGGATAGGAAGTCGCTATTTTAAAATACACAGTACTGGTTTGATTATTTAACTAAATTGACATAGATATAAAGTATCATTGAATTCGATATGTTGCAGGATTAATTTTCGATCGCTTTCATGTAATTTCGACACAAAACTATGTACAAATGTGGATAACGATGCTTTATATCAAT